>CATKRY010000232.1:0-126047 GCA_949775005.1 Orthosia gothica
TAAAACTAAAGGAAATAAATTAAATTTATTCATGAACTAAGGACTAGATACATAGCATGGTTAAGTGAGATTAGCATCAGAGATAATAATCTAGTCAGTGGGTGCAGTACTATTCTTCTAGCAAAGATTACTATTATATACTGGGTATCTTCTAGATAGGTGACGAAGTCACCTGTGTTTAAAAGAATCAGTTGCGATCCCCAGTCGTAAAAAATACAGGTTGACTTTTATAAAGAACATTTTGTCAAAATTACATTGTTAAAATCAATCAATACAAAAAGAACGTCATTTTACGGTTTGCACTTGGCAGAAAAAATTGGCGGGATTTTTTCGAGTGAAGTACAGCGGCTGTGAATCATCATATCAGCCGAAAGACGTCCACTGCTGGACATAGGCCTCCCCCAAGCGTCGCCACATTGATCGGTCCCGTGCGTCTCGCAACCAGCGGATCCCCGCAACCTTCACGAGGTCATCGGTCCACCTGGTGGGAGGCCTTCCAACGCAACGTCTTCCGGTTCGCGGTCGCCACTCCAGAACCTTTCTGCCCCATCGGCCATCCGTTCTGCGAGCAATGTGCCCTGCCCACTGCCACTTAAGTTTGGCAATTCTTCGAGCTATGTCGGTAACATTGGTTCTCTTACGGATCTCTACATTTCTGATTCGATCACGCAAGGAAACGCCGAGCATAGCCCTCTCCATTGCCCTTTGAGTGACTGTAAGCTTCCTGATAAGGCCCATTGTAAGCGACCACGTCTCAGAGCCATATGTCATCACTGGCAACACACACTGGTCATAGACTTTTGTCTTGAGACACTGTGGTAATGACTGTGCGGCTGTGAATATTATTTGCAAATTAAAACTAACTTAACTAAACTTACTAAAACTTGATGCAACATAAAAGTACATAGGCGGACTTAATGCCTGAGGCATTCTCCACCAGTCAACCAAGGGCGTTGGAGAAATAGCATGGCAGGTGCCTTAAATAATAAATAATAATATAATAAACGTAAACTGAGTAGTAAAGTATTATAGTAGAATTACTACTACTACTACTAAAATTGAATATTAAAAAACTCCTCCGTAATGCTCCCCTATATCATAAAAACAATCCTTGTGCAAATTAACAAGTGCTAGTCCCAATAGTGACGGTTGTTCGTTGAAATGTCAGTAAGTAATTTTCTCCTTTTATATAGATTCACCTTCAAAGAAAAACCGTTTTATGTTTCAAAAATTAATTATTTTGTTTTGGTTTAACGTTGATTATTTTTATGTAGTGTTCGCGACGAGACGTCACCATTTAGATAGATAGTTGTATGTAAAATGTAAATAGTATTGACAGACACACGTCTGCTCACCCCAGCGCGCCATCGCATACTAAGCGATGTCGGTAGGCGAAAAAACCTTTTATAGTAAAGCCCGCAACTAATTTTCGTTCATGTTTTTGAGACACTAAAATTATATTTTATGTGTCTATCAGTATGTAATAGGGTTATATAGTCTAATAAAAATAAATTAGAAGCATTAATATACATACTGATTGTGTTATTACGGAAAGAAACAAGAATTCATACACCGTAACACAACCGTCATCGACGGCGGATTAGTTCACAATGACCCGTAAGATGGCGGCGCTTGATATTTATACTAAAACCACTTAGTGTAGAATTTTGATAACTCATGTTTTAGGGGCTTTTACATAGTTTATAGTGCGCATATGGCGCTTATGTATTAGAATTATGCATAAGGTATCTTAGACATATGATAAATGTATAGTTTTAAGGAAATAAAAATAGTCGTGTGGCACTCGGGGACTGCCGCGGTAAAGCTATTGCATAGCATTTTTATATCAACTTATGCAATTATAATGACTTATTTATTTATTTTATTTATGCAGTATTTTCTTCCTTTGTTTTTTTTCTGTTATATTAATTCAAGTTACACTTTTTGAGCGTGGTGACCGATAAGAAAACATTTTTTTTCTTTTATTAGATAAATGAGAAGTTAATATTGTTCAAAATATTTTTATTATCTTACAATACATGAAGGTTATTCAGGAATATTTATCATTGAAACTATAGGTTTATGGTAACTGAAATAAGAATTATAAGTTTGAGACTTGATATCTTCTAAATGTCTGGAAAATACCGCGTCAATGGTGGTCCCATATTTTGTTGTGGATTCTTGTGGATCATTATTAATTTTCAAATTCAATATTTCGAAAGAAAAGTAGTCAACCGCTCTGATAACGAAACAACCATTGCCACCTAGAGGCGAGTTGCTGAACTAAAGAGACAAGCATGATATTTCAAAAAGTCATTAAAAGTTCTGCTATTCATCGATAGATGGCTCGACTTTATCTTCAAAATATCTGGAAAATACCACGTCAATGGTGGTCCCATATTTTGTTGTGAATTCTTGTGGATCATTATTCATTTTCAAATTCAATATTTTCGAAAGAAAAGTTGTCAACCGCTCTGATAACGGAACAACCAATGCCACCTAGAGTTCTAAACTTTCTGAATTATTAAATTTAACCAGCGAATATTGTGTCGACATTATCTCAATATGTGAAACAAGACTGAGTGAAAACTGTACGTTAGATACGCCTGGATACATTTGTTACCGAAGTGATAAGGGATCGAATGGTACTGGTCAGGGGGTCGCTATCTTAGTAAAGAATGATATTCCTAATACGTCAATATTTATTCCTCCCATGTATAACCTTGAATGTGTAGGAATCCGCTTAACGTCACCTGAGAGCAATAGAATTATCGTGTCCGCTTATAATTCACCAAATCTTCCTTTGGCTTCCATTGATTTGGATATATTATTCGATTTAGGGACAAAAGTGTTAATCATGGGTGACCTAAACGCCAAACATGAGTACTGGCAATGTGATCAAAACAACTCCCGCGGTACGGTACTGTTTGATCATATGGTACTCCATGATTATCAAATGTATGGACCTTCATCTCCAAAATTGGTACATTACAATTACGCACATACTCCTTCTACACCGGATTTACTTCTCAGCCAAAATGTCACGTCTGTGTCTGAACTTCGCACTCTGTCAGCATTATCATCCAATCACCTTCCAGTGTTTTTTTCAGTGGGTGGTGACTTTACCCGACATAGTTTTAAACAATATAGATATTCTGAAGCAAATTGGGTTGAGTACAGGTCTTACTTGGATAAAAATATCTCATTAACATCTACTACTTATAATTCTATAAATAGTATTGATAAAGCAGTTGACCAACTTCAATTTGCCATTCTAATGAGTCATGAAATAAACGTTCCATCGGGCCCTTCATCTGTTAAGCGCTACACCTTGCCAAGACGCGTCAAAGTCTTAATTTCTACTAAAAACAAACTTAGAAAAATGGCTGCAAAAGAAATGAATCCTATAACTAAGATGCAAATAAACAAAGATATAAACATTATTAAAACAAAAATAAAATTCCAAATCCACATATATAATGACAAAATATGGAATGACAAACTTGCCCAAATTGATAATCCATCTACCGATATCTGGCGGATTGTTAAATCTTTGACCTATAAGCCATCAGTGATTCCTCCATTAAAGTATGAAAGTGGCCAGTTGACTGCATCCCCAGCTGAACAGTGCAAGTTACTTGCTGACACTTTTCATAATAATATGAGTCTGACTATGAACTGGCCTAGTGATAACATTACGGAGGCCGCCGTCAACAAGTCATCAAATAAACTTGATAACGTTAAAGATTTTACTCCACCAAATCTCGTACGTCCAAGAGAGGTAATCAAATCAATTAGGAAGCTCAAAAGTCGTAAGTCTCCGGGAGTCGATATTATACACAACTGCTTACTAAAAAAAATCTTTCACGTAAATGCTTAGTATTTATAACAAAAGTCTTTAATGGTTGTATGGCAATTGGCTACTTTCCTTCTGCTTGGAAAAGAGCCAAAATAATAGCATTTAAGAAACCAGGTAAAGATGAAGCTACACCAACTAGCTATCGACCTATAAGTCTACTCCCATCTCTGGGAAAATTATTTGAAGGAATAATATCGGCGCGCTTAGCTAAAGCCACAACCACCTGCTACTGCCTGAGCAGTTCGGTTTCAGAAAGGGTCATTCTACAGCGCAGCAATTAGCCAGGGTCTCGGAGCACGTCACGCACAACCTTAACATGGGTAAATCTACGGGTATGATGTTGCTTGATGTAGAAAAAGCGTTTGATGCTGTTTGGCATGCAGGCCTTATACACAAGCTCTTAATGTGTGATGTACCTATTGGACTTGTTAAGGTTATCCAGGCGTATTTGACTGACAGATCATTCTGTGTACATATCGGCGATACTGTATCCCAACCTAGACCTATACCTGCAGGGGTGCCACAGGGCTCCTTGCTGGGTCCTCAGTTATTCATACTATTCATAAATTACATGCCCAAGCAAGCTCATACTCATCTTGCTTGTTTTGCTGATGACACAGCCTCTTTTACGTCAAGTAAAGACACCGATTTAATAGTTGCACGGCTCCAGTTATCATTACAACTTCTAGTTTCATATTTCACTAAATGGAAATTAAAATTTAATGCCACAAAAACTGAAGTCATAATGTTCACAAGAAAGAGGTCATTACCAAAAAAGAACATACTAATAGGCGATACGGTTTTACCATGGAGTGTAAACATCAAGTACCTTGGGGTTATACTAGACAATAAAATGAGCTGGACAAAAAATTTCGATTACCTCCGCGTTAAAGGAATAAAAGCCCTAAACTGCCTACATCCAATTTTAAAACGGCGGTCTAAAGTCAGTTCAAATACCAAACTAAAAATCTACACAACCCTTGTCAGACCATGCATTACCTACGCGGCACCGGTCTGGAGTAGTACGTGTGAAAGCAACAACAGCAAACTACAAGTAGTCCAAAACAAGGCTATAAAACTGCTTTTAATACACCATTTCGGACTAATCTTAAAAACTTACATAGTCAATTAAATTTCCCAACATTAAAACAGTTCATTACAAAACTCACTTATAAGTTTTATCTTACAACTAACCCTAAACATCAAAATCCACTTATTTCTAACATTGGTCAAACACGATTTAAAAGTTTAAAATACATCGACACATATCATCGATACCGTCTCCCACATCACTTACTGCTGTATGAGTAACAAAGACGAAACTACTCGATGACTGGACTTTTTCTTAAGTTCGACACAAATGCAGGTAGATTTACAAAAAATCACCCTCAGTACAAGAAGTTCATTTGCATTTTTATTATTCGTACTTAGTTTCTTAAGTAAAATTAATTGTTAAGTATTAGTGTACTTTGTTACAATGTCTTATAAATAGTTTGTGTTAAAAAGTGCGTTTGTGTCTTACCATTGCGCTGTAAGTACATCAAAAACTGTCTAACGTAAGTAATATGATATCCATGTTTCATAACAAGTTGTTTTGCTCATTACTTTTAGTATACGTAAATGTTTTATATAGGCGCTATAGTCTGCAAAAAACACGCATTTCTTATGTTTAAATGCTTTTAGAATAAGGTCTAACTGTCATTAATTTCCTTTTATTTATGTGAAAATAAAGAAATTTCAAATCAATGCCACCTGGAGGCGAGTTGCTGAACTAAAGAGACAAGCGTGATATTTCAAAAAGTCATTAAAAGTTCTGCTATTCATCGATAGATGGCGGCCGGTGACCGGCGCTGTGCCGGTCGGAGTGGAGGGTGTTAGGTTTTTTTTCGTTACGGAATTTCTGGATTCGGTCTCCACGCTCAAGGCCCGCGATAGAAGCTATGCAATAGCTTAAAAACAGCTGCTTATGTATTCGTCCGATTTCGGAGCAGCTCGTCTCGATTCGTGCGAGTTTCGTAGAGTCGTACAATACGTCTAATCGCACACAACGCCGTGTTGAAGACTGCCGAACTGAAACGACATTAGACGATGCACGGCCTTCAAGCCACACCTCCTTGCCCGTCGGAGTGGGGAGCGTCAGGTTTTTTCGTTATTTATATTATATTTTTAAGCTATGCAATAGCTTAAAAATATTTTCTTTACTTATTTTAGACCCCTCGATTTTGGCAGGGTACGAAGTTGTGCTATAGGTATAATATAATAATAATAATAACTTTGTTTCAGGTGCTTGAATCAGCCGTCAACGTTTCGGCCCAACGACTATCGGATCAGGTGCGGGTCATCCAGCGTAATCGTATGTTGGATGATACTGTACTTGATCGCCTCCGAACTGAAATGGGTCACCGTGTCACTGCACCATTGTCGCAGGCTGTGGTGTCACCACAGTCCAACCACACTCACAGCCACGCTGATGAGGAGAGTAGTGACAGGATTACACACGTAAGTACCCAGTGCAGTGAGGAATTAAGGAGTGCTTTGGAGTGTGCTATTCGGGAATATCGCTACATGCCACCCGAACTTAGGCCACGATTACCTCGTTTGCCCATGCATAACAAAAATAGGGCGCCGGTGGCTGTTCTGGATTCGCAGTTGTCAAACTACTTTGATGACTGCGAAGACCTCACTGATACACATTCGATCATGTACTGCGCGGCTGTAGTGGCGTGTCGTGTAGCCCACGTCAAATTTGCAGATGAAAATGCTACACGATCGACGCCAGCAGTACCAGCTTGGCAGTGCAGGATCGAACGTCGTATTGGTCAGAGCACTCATTGGCAAACAATTAGTTTGTTTCAGGGAGGGCAATACTCGCCCAAGAGTGATGCGCTTTGTGAGACGGGCGTTTTCGGGGACTGATGTCAGCCTCCGAGATTACATATCCCATGTCACGGAGCGCATCGACTTCCTGAAACAGAAAGTGTATGCATGGGCAAACCGTATTCGTAGGTATAGGCGGCGAGTGGAGCGATACACCCAGAATCGCACATTCCAAAGAAATGAAAGGTGGGTTTACCGAGCTTGGGAGCGACCCAACTAAGGTGTGACTGATACGCGCCTGCCGGATGATGACGCCATGTTCAACTTCTGGCGCAGTATCTGGTCGGTGCCTGTCAGTCACACCGAAGGTGAATGGACTCGGGAGGTTGAGCGAGCTTGCGATCCCATACAAGAAATGGGACATATCATGATCAGCGCCCAAGATGTAGCCCGTGCAGTCCGCCCGTTGCCGAACTGGAAATCTCCAGGGCCGGCCGGACTGCACAACTTCTGGATAAAGTGGCTACAAAGGTCGCACGCTCGTTTGGCATCTCAGTTCCAGGCAGCCTTAGAGTCTGGTTCGCTACCCCAGTTCTTAACAACAGGAATTACCCACCTGCTCCACAAGTCTGGTAGCACCGCGGAACCCAAAAATTATAGACCTATTACATGTTTACCGACGGTCTATAAGGTTCTTACATCCATTTTGAGAGTTAAAATTAATAATCACGTCGACGATAACTCCATCATGTCGGCATCTCAGAATGGATGTAGGAACGGGTCTCGCGGTACTAAGGAGCTACTCTTTATAGATATGGCCATTAGCCAACAGGTTTGGCGTTCCCGAAAGGATCTGTCGACATGTTGGATAGATTATAAGAAGTCCTATGACTCGGTGCCTCATACATGGCTCATGAGGGTGCTAGAATTGTATAAAATAGATACAACTCTACGCACCTTCCTGATGTCGTGTATGAGGCAGTGGAGCACAGTCCTTTGCTATCCAGGATGTCGAAATATCCAGAGGAATAGCGAACCTGTAAGGATCGAGCGAGGTATATTCCAGGGCGATAGTTTGAGTCCACTTTGGTTTTGCCTGGCCCTGAATCCTCTAAGCATGCTGCTGGAGAATTCAGGACTAGACTATCGGTTGAAAAGAGGTGGTCAGGTTATATCTCACCTCCTTTACATAGATGATCTGAAGCTCTTTGCCCCCAGCAATCTTCAGCTGATGGATTTACTGAAGGTAACTGAAACTTTTAGTAGCGCCATCAGGATGGAGTTTGGCGTGGACAAATGTGCGGTCATGCATGTAAAGCGAGGGGAGATTGTGGAATCCGTGGGAATTCAACTCGCGGATTCCATAAACCTGAGATCCCTCTCTCCAAACGAAACCTATAAGTATTTGGGTATGTCGGAAGCGTTAAGTATCAGCACTACTGACATGAAGCAATCGTTGAAGGAACGCTTCTTTGGCCGCCCGAAAAAGGTTTTCAATAGCCTTCTTTCGGGTGGAAACAAGGTGCGCGCCTGATGTACTCTTTCGGCATACTCAAATGGACTCAAACGGAACTCGACGCCCTGGATAGACGGGTCCGTACACTGCTGACTGCATATCGAATGCATCACCCACGATCGTCGGTCATGAGATTGTATATCCCGCGGAAGTGTGGAGGCCGAGGCTTTTTAAATGCCAAAAACCTCCACAACCGCGAGATATGCAATCTCAGGGAATATTTTCTACACGCCGACGTGGGAATGCATCGAGATGTAGTAGCAGTGGACAAGGAACTCACCCCGCTCTCCTTGGCGAATGAGAACTGGCGCAAGCCTGTAGTGCTTGACACTAACGACCGCAGGGAGGTATGGCAGAGAAAGGAGCTTCACGGACGCTTTTTCCGAGCCCTTCAAGGGACCGATGTAGTTTTTTTTTTTTTTTTATAACGTTGCCCCACACTAGGAATTTCTTCCTGTATCGTGGGTGCGTTTACAAACATATAAACTCACATACACAACACCCAGAGCCGGAACAACTATCTGTAGGTCATACAAATATTTGTTCCGTGCGGGAATCGAACCCGCGACACGCAGCGCAGCAGTCAATCGCTCAACCACTGCGCCAACCGTGCGCCCAAACACACATTATCTCTGGCTTGACGGGCTATTTATGTTTTATGTGTCTATCAGTATGTAATAGGGTTATACAGTCTAATAACAAAAAAATAGAAGCATTAATATACATACTGATTGTGTTATTACGGCAAGAAACAAGAATTCATACTCCGTAACACAACCGTCATCGACGGCGGATTAGTTCACAATGACCCGTAAGTCCTCCTTTGGAAGTCGCGCCACCCCCGTAAGGGGGTGGGGCGAGCGGTGCCGGAACATCGTTCCTAGCCCGCGGGTGCAGCACCGGGGCCCACAACAATGGACCCGTCCCTGGGTGGTTTGATGAACCTAGCTTGTGCGCGCGTTGGTGTCTCTTGTACTAGTGTTCATACTAAAGATTTCAACGCGCGCTATGTTTGGCTTGTTGTATGTGACTGTAGGCGCGCCGCGGCGGCGAGTGTTACTGAACGACTCGCCACCTCTTCACGGCCTCCTGGCGGTCCTCCTCAGCCGAGTGAGACCCAGGGCGTACCCTGAGAGGCCCAGCTAAGGTAACCAGCGGCAGGAGCACCGACTTGGACGAACCTACAGTTTGGTAGTGAAAGCGACTAGCTACTACTAGCGCCGTTTATGTATGTGGGAGCGGCAATGACCTGTGTTACACCGCCCATGATAACCGATAACGCGCGGCGACCGCAGCGCTATTCGGTGCATGTGTACTTGCGAGTGTATAGTTATGAGTGTCTGTTTACGACGTAAAGCTTGTCTATATTAACTTAGAACAAACTTCACGCCGTGTATGTCGTGTGAGGTGGGTAGTATTATTGTTTGAGTAAACAGCGTGTAGACTGTTGCTGCTTACTCAGGCGTCAAGTCCGGTGGGTGGATGGGGGGGCGCATTGTCAAGTAGCAGGTCTCTTGGGAGGCGCTTTTTGTCGGGCGGGCGCGCGTGCCATGGCGCCAGGTGTTTCACATGGGGCCAGGCAGAAGCGTCGGCCCGCGCGAACATCGCTTTTGCTAGACGTTCGACAAACTTATCCAGGCTCTCAATCCCGGTGTCACGTTGTATGATATCGTTCCTCACACAGCGAGGAGCGTTCATAACGCTGCGCAGTGCGAGATGTTGCTGCGCGCGGAGTTTACTTTTGTTGGTCTCGCTGGTGAGGGCGAACCAAGCTGGGGCTGCGTAGGTAATTATAGGTCGCACGTATGTTTTGTAGATTCCCAGCTTGGCCCGGGCGGGGAGGCGGGATGAGAGCACTGGTTTGAGCAAGTTGCGTGCTACCCTGCTTCTGTTTACCATTTCCTTGACATGCGGCCCCATCGTGAGCCGCCGGTCGATGGTGACGCCCAGGTACTTGGCCTGGGGGGCCCACTCGACGGCGACTCCTTGCAGCTTCAGGGGTGGTGGGAGGGGGGTGTGACCTGTAATCAGAGCCTGTGTCTTACTCACATTCACCGACAGCCGCCACTTTGCTAGCCACTCCGGTAGTAAGTCGTGGGCGCGCTGCATTTTGCGCGCTGCATGTTTGGTGTTGATTGACGTTGTAATGTATGCGGCGTCGTCCGCGTACAGTGCTAGCGTCGCCTCTGGTGTTGTGGGGATGTCGTCTGTGAAACATGAGTAAGACGCAGGGGATAAGCAGCTTCCTTGTGGTACTCCTGCCAGTATTGGGCGGGGGGCGGATAGTGCTCCCTCGACCACCACTCTGAAGTTCCTGTGGGACAGAAAGGATTGAATTACCTTAACCACGCGACGGGGCGCGCTAGATGTTGATAGCTTGTATAGTAGCCCTTCATGCCAGACGCGGTCAAAGGCCTTTTCCATGTCGAGGAATACTGCTACCGCGTATTCTTTTTTGTTCATAGTAGATGACAGCAGGTGCAGTACCCTCGACAACTGGAGCGTCGTGCTGTGATCAGCGCGGAACCCGAATTGTTCTTCTCGCGGAGTGATGTGCGGTGTGAGGTGCCGCAGCAGGAGTGACTCAAACACCTTGGAGATGGTGGGCAGCAGGGTGATCGGCCGATAGCTCTCCGGCTTCAGGATGTTTTTGCCCACCTTGGGCAGCATTATGACGCGCCCCTCTTTCCACGAGGCCGGGAAGGAGCCCGTGCGCAGGATCCCCGTGAACAGGCGCGCCAGGGCCGCAACCATGCGGTGCGGCAGGTGGCGCAGCGCTGTGTTGGTGATCCCGTCGGCACCTGGGGCCTTCCTAGGCTTCGTTCGCAAGATGGCGCGTCTGACCGCCCCGGGCGAGAAAACGATGGGGTCTTCATCGGGAGCTATCGGCGTAGAAAAGTACTCCTCAAGGTGTTTCACTACTGCCGCAGCATGCTCGTGCTCGGTGGTCGGGTTCGGCTGAAATTGGCGCTCCAGATGTTCAGCAAAGACCTCTGCCCGGTCTTCGGCTACGTACTTCATTGCCCCGTCGCTGCTCTGGAGTGGTCTTACCGGAGCTGGGGTATTGTTTAACTGGCGGCACAGTTTGTGAATGGAGGTCCAGTCGCCCTCCGCGGCGTCTATCCTTTCCTCCCAGCTCGCGGCTCTCAGAGTGTCGAGCTCGGCCTTTACTCTCTCAGTGAGTTTGTTCAGCTGGGTTTTCAGAGTCGGACATCGCAGCTGTTGCCACTGCTTGCGTAAGCGTCTCTTTTTTGTTATGAGGTTGCGTATGTGAGCAGGCAGGGGCGGCTGCAGCACTCTCCCCTGCTGCCGAGTCATTGTTCAAATCAAATCAAATCAAATCAAATCAAATCAAATCAAATCAAATCATTTATTAAGTGTGTTTTTTGGTGAGGTTACATGGTCTTATAAAATACAAACATTGTGCTCAAAAAACTACCCATAGGGCTTACACTTTTTTAAGAAAATTCGTTCATTATTACTGAAGTATATTATATTATTATGCAAAGTACATGAAGCTATATAAAGTAATGTCAGATAAGCAAATAATCAAATTGTCAATTAAATATTTCCGTCATAAAGAAATTCAGTAATTGAATAATAGCATTTTTGGATTAATAAATTATATAATTTTCGTTTAAACTGCAATAAATTACAATCTTTAACGGAATTAGGCAATTTGTTATAGATTTTAGGTGCCATGCACAGTATGCTATTGTGCATGAGGGCGGTTTTTGAAGGCCTTAAGTACAATTCATGACGATAAACTTGTCTTGTTAATTTAGGATGATGTTCTTTTTTTTTGCGAAATAGTTCAATATTTTTCTTTACAAAAATTGCGGTTTCATATATATAGAGACATGGCAGTGTTAATATTTTGAGCTCAATATAATATGGTTTACAACTATCTATCGATTTCAAACTGCATATGGACCTTAAACAACGTTTTTGTGCCTTGAAAACAGAGGTTTTTTCACAGGAGTTGCCCCAAAAAATTATACCATAGCGAAGTATGGAATCAACATAACCAAAATAGGCGGCAACGACTGCTGATCTATTAGCTACTTTGCTAAGTTTATATAAAACAAATGAATATTTACTAAGTCGTGCCATTAGTAGAGCTGCATGTTCTTTCCAATTCAATTTGTAGTCAATTGTTAGGCCTAGAAATTTAGTGCTTGAAACTGCTTCAATTTTTTCCTTATTTAAAATTATATCAGACGCAGTAGAAGCAGTTCCTTGTCGGAAATTTATAATTTTAGTTTTGCTTAAATTTAAGATAAGATTATTTTGGTCCAGCCATTCAGTCGATTGTTTCAATGCATTTTTTATTTCTGTCTCGCGGTTATTCTCATCAAGTTGTCTTACTACTAAAGTACTGTCATCAGCAAAAAGAATCATCGGATGATTCACGTGCCTAGGAAAGTCATTTATATACACAAGGAAAAGCGGAGGGCCCAACACACTGCCTTGTGGCACGCCATAAGAATTTGTATATACTTCAGATATATATTTAATTTCTTTCTTGGTCTTTTTACAAATTCGTCTGATTTCTGTGAATTGTTTCCTATTACAAAGGTAGGAATTTATTAACGAGAGTACATTTCCTCTTATTCCATACATATTTAGCTTATTTATTAATATATCGTGGTCCACTAGGTCGAACGCCTTCGTCATATCCATAAATATTGCACTGGTTCTGGTTCTTTTGTCCATATCTGGCACTACTATATTAAGTAAATCATAAATTGCTACATTCACTGTCATGTTTTGTCTGAATCCTTTCTGCTCCTTTGCTAGAATTTTATTTTTAGTTAGGTAGGACTGTAAGGATCGGTAAATTACCTTTTCAAATATCTTTGATATAACAGGTATGAGCGCAATAGGTCTATAATTCTGCATGTGAGATTTATTTCCTTTTTTGAATAGCGGTTTTATAATAGTCTGTTTTAATCTTTCAGGAAATATTCCAGACGAAATACATAAGTTTATTATATGGCTAATATGACCTGATATTATTTGTGACACGAATTTTAAAACTTTTGTAGAAATGTCGTCAGACCCGACGCTAGTTTTATTTTTTAGGTCTAGAATAATACGATGTACTTCGTATGGGGTGGTAGGGGCTAAAAACATGGACTGACTAAACAAGGGATGGTCCACGTGTGGGGACTTGTTATATTGAGACTTTGTGGTGCTTGAAAGTATTCGTGGTTGATTTACAAAATACTCGTTGAATGCATTTGCAATTTTACTGGGACTTGTTAATGTAATACCATTTTCCTTTATTTCAGTAATGCTTTCAGTGGGTGAGCGATATTTATTCTCCTTTATGATTTTCCACGTGTCCTTTGATTTATTTGTGGATGTTAAAATTTTATGGTTATTTTTAGCTTTTTGAGTTAAATTTATAATTTTTTTAAGTTTCCGTGAATAATTTCTATATTTATTTATGTTATCGTTATTAGGATTTCTTCTTAATTGCCATAAACAACGGCGTTTGACTTTACTGCAACGTTTTATGCCAGGCGTTATCCAATCAGGAACAATCTTTGACTTAATTTTTACATTTTTCATGGGGAAACATAAATCATAAAACAGTTTAAACAAATCAATAAAGTCGTTGTATGCCATATTGGGGTCACTTGTATGATAAACATCCCCAAATGATAATGCAGCTATACAAGATTTAAATTTTAGAAGGTTATCATGGCTGTAGTCACGTAATCTAATAGTCCAACTGTCTAATGTACAAGTATTTCTTACGGGAATTTTTAAAGTTTGAGCTGTATGATCTGAAATGTTAAGATCTATTACTTGATGGACACACTTTCGTTGCAAATTATGAGCAAAGTTGTCAATACATGTGCCACTTTTTAGTCTAGTTGGTTGGTGAATTTGCAATTTTAGGTTGTAGCTTAATAAATAATTTGTAAATTCAAGAGAATTCCTATCCTTTTTCAATGTATTAATATTAAAGTCACCACATATAATGACACTATTGCGCATCTTATAACAAATCTTTGATAGAATAACATTTAATTTTAAGTAAAATGTATCAAGATTACTGGATTTAGGTACCCTATAGATACACAAAATGATGATACTATGCTGCGTTAGCTCGATTGCGCAACATTCAAATACACCTTGGACTGATAACTTCTTGATATCTTCTAGCTCTTTATATTCATGGTTGTGTTTTAATAATATGCATGCTCCTCCTCTTTTTGTGTCTCTGGAGTAGCAAGCTGCTAACTTATAATTAGGAACACATAAAATATCTTCATGTCCAGCTTCCATGAAGTGTTCAGTAACACAAATAACATCCATGGTATCGGTTAATTCATGTACATGCAGTAACAATTGGTCACACTTATTTATTAGTCCGGCGATATTCTGATGCATAATTGAAATATGATTATAGAAAAAACTGATCAGATTGTGCTAAGTGATTTTTCGGACATTTTAAAACGTTAGGTTTTACGTTTTCGTTGTATAAGTCTAGGTCAACCAATATGTTACTCTTGATCCTATCATATATTTTTCTTACCCCGTATTTATTTATCTTGCCATTTTTGTATGAAAACATTTCATGAGATAATTCACTATTGCTGTCCAGGAAGTATGCATACTTGTGGTTCTGCAGGTCTGTATATAGAAGGTTGTTGAATATCTCCACTTTAAAGTTATATATCGGAGCACCAGCTATATACGTAGGTAAACAGAGAACCACATTGGTATGGGTAAGGCTTTGTACTGATTGTCTTATATTGTTTATTATATTTAAATAGTTACCATGTTCCCTGATATCGTCTCCTCCAATAAAAATAATGCAGTAGTCATTTAGGTTAAAATCTTTCAGTTCATTTTCCAAATTTTTCAGAAGATGCTCTATGTTGCAATGGGGCATGATGTAATGGCAGTAATCAAAGCCATTTGAGAAAATTTCTTCAATTAATGTTAATGATCCTATGTTTTTATCGTTGCTCAGAATACATAGTTTGTTTTTTTGTTTCCATCTTCTTGATGTATCATTTCGCTCATCACTTTGAGTCTGTAGATGATCCGAATATAATTTTGACTGAGAGGTACTCATAGTATTATTGTTAATATTGGTATTATTATGCAGACGATGAGTTAGGGATGTAAGTTGTTGTGTGAGGTTTTTAATATCCTGTTCTGCATTTTTTAGTTGCTGCTCCAAATTTCCTATTTTTTGTTCCAGGTGTATTATGTGTAAAGGATCTAAGTTTTTCCTCGATGAAACTGGTGTAGACTCATGTTGTCGTAAAGGAGTTTGAGGATACTTTTTCTGTTTCATGCCCGGAGAGTTATCTATTATCGATGATGAATTACACAACGATTTTAGTATATTTTTTTCCGCGGTCAGCTGGTCTATACGTTTATGAAGATTGTTATTTTCCAATATCATGTTATCCAGCTCCTGTTCCGTACTATTAAGCTTTAAAGTGCGCTGTGTTAAAACTTCTTTTATCTCCGTTATGGAAATTACGTCAGATATTGTACCATCTAAGCTCCTCGATAGTTTATTGGGTGAGATTATTGAGTCTTGTGTTGTTTCTTGGTCTGAAAGAATTTGAGAATCCATCAATGGTGCATTATTTGTTAGGCTCTCTTTGTTGCATTTCTTGGTTTGTTTCGGCGAGACTGTGAGTAGGGAAGGATTCTGTTTTTTTCTCGTTGTGATATTGGATGAATTGTTGTCATTGGTAGTCATTTCATTTTTTCCTCCAATTTTTGCACATTTTTTGCAGCGCCATTTCTTTTTTGATTCCTGGTTTAATAGTCTATATGTTTGTTCAGGATATCCATCACAATCCGGTTCAAATCTATTATTGCACACGGAACATAACGCAGTAGATTTTATATTAACACTTTTCTTGCATTTAAAACATGTTACCACCACTGCCATCTGGCGGTCGCTACTACTGGTGTTCGTTTTATTTGACATCTTAGTAATGGTTGATAGTAGCAGTAGTAAGTAAGCTATTCGATAAGAGATGTTATCTATTCGTTCTCAAGTTGCAATAGTAACTAGTGTCATCCACTGTGCGTTTGCCGTTTATGTTATAATAATATAAGTTTGGTAAATTTTTTGTTCCGGTTTACTCAATTTCATTTACTTTTCTACCACAAGGAAGATTATTTTGTGAACTGGTATCCCCAATCACTATTTAGCGCCCCTGGTGGACAGTAGCGTTATTATTTTAGTTCACTTTTTCGCCACGTGAACCGTTTTGTACGATGTTATGGCGCTAGTGGTCGTTTCAACTGCGCTTAGGTTGGTAGAACTGATATGCTATCTTGTTGTCACTTTAGTACGTCCATTCGCCACTTAGGCGGTTACATATGTCGTTTTGGCGCTAGTTGTATGTTTTTAAATAAAATAAACGAACTCATAAAAGTTAAAGTCTTACTTGAGGTTGATAAAGTGGTTTCGTTCACTGTTTATAGTTTTTATATTTCTTCTTTTGATGCACTAAAAACGTAATAATTGATAATAATTTGCAAAAGTCACTTTTCACTGTTTATTACTGAGTTTTGGTATTCACTATTGTTCTTTTCAGTAACTGTCCTGGAACTCGATAGTTTCACTTGAAAACGTTGTCACTGGTTTATTATGTTGTTAAGACTTTAATGATATTATTTTTCGAGTATAAGCGCATATTAAAGATTTTAATTATTTTTAACTAAGGAGCCTATGTTTACATTTGCCAGGGTTGCCAGCATTTCGATTGTTGCGTCATCTAGTGCTTGTTTTACGCAAGCAGTGATGTCGTCCGCTAGTGTGTCGACGTCCGAGGCGGAAATTATAGGCCGAGTCGGTGTTGTGGTTTCAACCCTTTCTGTGAATAAAGTCCAGTCTATTTTCCGACGTGGCGCTTGAGGCTTGAGTCGTGTCGGCATGCCCGATAGAACGACGAGTACAGGATGATGGTCGGACTGTAACTCGTCGTCTAGTACTTGCTGGGTGACCTGGCATGTCAGTCCTCGGTGTACAATAATGTCAAGCACGTCTGGCATGTGTGCTGCTCTATCCGGGTAGTGTGTGGGCATTTCTGGGCCCGACACTACGTACCCGAAGGCTTCTGAGTCCGCGAAGAGTCGCCTCCCTCCCTCGTTCATGATGAAAGAGTTCCACGCTGGGTGCTTTGAGTTGAAGTCACCGGCGAGGATGGTGGGGTGGCTTGTGCTATGTAGTAGTGCCCGCAACTCGTTCATGTCGAGTTTATTGTTGGGCGGTTTGTAGAATGCATATATGGCTAAGTCTACGCCGGCTACGTGCAGCTGTACACCCAGCGCGTAAGCTGTCTGTAGTCCAGGTGGTGGGAGTTCTTGGTGGACGACTCTTCTCTTTACGAGTACTGCCAGGCCACGGTAACGGGCATTAACAGCGTTTTTCTCGTCCTTCCTATAAGCGAGATAGCCTGGGAACTTGCACCTATCTTCAGGTCCCAGGAGTGTCTCGCTTATTAGCGCCACGTCGATGTCCTGTTCCTGCAGGAGATGGCGGAGGAGTGCGACCTTGTTTTTGAGGCCGCGGGCGTTCCAGTGGATCATCCTCAGTGGCTTAGCCATGGTAAAGCGTTAATAACGCGGCCAAGCCGTCGAGGATGACCTGCTCCACATCCTTCCCCTGTCTGATGGCCTTTATCAGGTCCATCAAGAGCTGGATGGCGCAAGCAGTGAAATTTTTGTTTTGCGCGGAATGACCCGTAAGATGGCGGCGCTTGATATTTATACTAAAATCACTTAGTGTAGAATTTTGATAACTTTAAACTCATGTTTTAGGGGCTTTTACATAGTTTATAGTGCGCATATGGCGCTTATGTATTAGAATTATGCATAAGGTATCTTAGACATATGATAAATGTATAGTTTTAAGGAAATAAAAATATTTTGTTTACTTATTTTAGACCCCCCGATTTTGGCAGGGTACGAAGAAGTGCTATAGGTATTATATTCAACTACCAATCAGATTATTTCCTTACACATAATTGTTTTGTTAGGAAACATCATCTAGGTGTTCTAGATAGGAAAGCTGGATACCATGACTGAGAAATTATACATAATAGCAGTACATGGCCAGTTTTAATGCATTTCCACTCTGAAAAGGTAAATATGCATACATTTTGCTCAAGTTAGTGTTTAGAAAGTTCGATACAAGCCATTTAGCGCTTCTAGGTGAGGAGGAGTCTCAGGAGACGGTGGCCAGTTCGCGAACTGAATCGAGTCAAGCTTTCCTGAAGATGATACCGGTCCGGGTAATAGGACCGGCGGGAGAGGCAGACACATACGCACTCCTTGACGACGGATCCACCGCTTCGCTGATCGACGAAGCAATCGCTCAGCGAGTGGGAGCAGTGGGCCCAATTGACCCTCTGAAGATCGGTGCCATTGGAAACACCATGATCGACACTCCCTTATCGAGACGTATAACCGTCACTCTTACAAGTCATATGAGAGATAGGGTGCCCTTCAAGGCGCGCACCATTTCGAAGCTCAACCTGTCACCACAGGCAGTCAGTCAAGAAGACGTAGCCCGCTGTAGGCACCTTCGAGACTTGACGTCGCAGCTTACGTATCCTGCTGGAGTGCCAAAGATACTCGTCGGCCAAGACAACTGGCATTTGTTGTTGGCCACTGAAGTCCGCAGAGGACATAGAAGCCAACCCATCGCGTCGAAAACCATGATGGGCTGGACATTGCACGGCGCGCACACCAGAACACTGGGCCAGCAGGTGCACTTTGTCAACGGGTGTCAGTCCGTTGACGCAAGGCAAGATGCGGAACTGAACGAGCAGCGCCGTGAATTCTTCGCTATCGAGTCGTTGGCTATCAATCCACGACAACCAGCTTCTGACCCCCAGAAGAGGGCAGAAGATATCCTGAACCGTCACACAAGACAGTTAGGAAATGGGCACATAGAAACCGCTATGTTATGGCGGGACGAGAAAATAGAGATGCCCGATAGTTACGAGACAGCACTCAAAAGGCTGGTCTCCATAGAGAAGAAGCTGGATAAAAACCCCGCTCTTCGTGTGAAATACACACAACAGATGTGGATCCTCCTTCTCAGCATATCCCTTTTCTATCAGGGAGTCCCCCTGATAGAAAAGGGATATGCTGAGAAGGCTCCCAAGTCAAGCACGCCAGGAAAAACCTGGTACCTGCCTCATTTCGATGTCTTCAATCCCATGAAGCCAGAGAAACTTCGAATAGTACATGATTCCGCCGCAAAATCGAGAGGAAAGTCACTCAACGACTTCCTGCTAACTGGACCAGACTTGCTGCAGTTGCTGACCGGCGTCATGATGAGATTTCGTAGACACTGCGTGGCCATCTCCGGAGACATAGCCGAGATGTTCATGCAAGTAAAGGTGCGAAGTGAAGACCGAGACTCACTTCGCTACCTATGGAGAGGCAACAGAAGAGATAGAGCCCCAGAAGAATATCGTATGACGTCCATCATTTTCGGCGCGGCCAGCTCGCCGTGCACCGCCATCTTTGCGAAAAATTGGAAAGCAAGAAGGCACATCGAACAGCATCCAGTAGCAGTGAAAGCTATAGTAGAGAGCCATTATATGGACGATTATCTGGACAGCTATAAAACAGTCGAAGAGGTGACAGAAGTCGCGATAATGGTGAAGAAAACACACCAACAGGCGAAGTTTGACTTAACAAAATGGGTATCAAACAGTAAGCGCCTGATAGAAAACATCGATCCGCCACAAACCTGCACTGAGGTATTGAACATCGGAGACACAGCAGGCGCAGAGAAAATACTCGGCCTGATTTGGAGACCTAGTGAAGATACGCTAGGTTTCAACCTAACGCTTGCGAGACTGCCGCCAGGAATTTTAGAAAAGGAGGCCCCTACAAAAAGAGAGGCTCTCAAAATCGTTATGTCGTTATACGACCCGCTAGCACTCGCCTCACCTGTTACGATTCGAGCTAAACAAATATTGCAAGAAGCTTGGAGGCGAGGCGTCGATTGGGACCAGCTATTAGATGCTGACCTAGCAGCCCAGTGGAGAAGCTGGATCGAAAACCTGCGGCAGCTCAAGGGCATCAGCATACCAAGATTTTATCCTGGTTATAGTGATGCCACAGAAATACAAATACATGTATTTACCGACGCAAGCGAAGAGCAGAAGGTGAGCCTAGTCATGGCCAAAGCGAGAGTAGCTCCATTAAAGCTACAATCGATACCGCGCCTCGAGCTGCAGGCAGCAGGGATAGGAACCCGTCTGGCTGCAGCTGTGAAACGTGTACACGACAACAATCCATCGTCGCGTCGGTCACTTATTGGACAGACAGCAAAACAGTCTTGTCGTGGATAAGAAAAGGAGCACGAACCTATAAAGCTTTCGTAGCTCATCGCATAGCTGCCATAGAAGAAGGTAGCAAAGTGGAGGATTGGCGATGGATATCCACGAAGTTGAACATCGCCGATATAGCAACTCGTGACGTGCCGCCGAGGTTTGACTCACAACACGAGTGGTTCTGTGGCCCTAGTTTTTTGTATGAAGACCCGTCTTCATGGCCATCAGAAAAACCTCCAATCGCAGAAGAGACAGGAGAGGAAAGAACACTCACTGTCACAGAAAAAGAAAAATCTGTTTTGGAGAAAAGAACAAACAGACATACATACACTTCGAAGCTCATAGAAGCTATACCTAATCCCGTCAACTTTTCGATATGGGAGCGGCTACTACGTGCGACTGCTACCGTCCTACGTTTTATACATCTCTGTAAACAAAAGACAGAGAAAACGTTCTACAAAAGAACCCAGAAAAACGCAGAGGAGGACACGGACTGGCGAAAGAAAAAGAAGACAACGACTGCAGCAACCAAGCCGTCATACATAGCGCCAGAAGTCCGAAAGCAGTACATAGATGCGAGTTTTCTTCAAAAAGCCGAGAAAATGCTCGTACAAGTTGCACAGCAGCAATCGTTCGCTCAAGAAATAGCTAGATTGCATGCACAAGAAATAGTGGACAAAAATAGTCCGATACACGCGCTGCAAATAGAAGTAGTAGATGGCCTACTACGTATTAGAAGCCGTATAGCCGCCACTGACGAGGTCACAGAAGATGTGAGGCGACCGCCAATATTACATGGCGACCATCACATAGCCCAGCTCTACGTAGATTGGACACATCGCAGCTTACTACATAGTGGGACTGAACTCACAATAAATGATACACAATAAATTAAATATTTCTTTAAGAAAGGATCGTTTTAACATAACAAGCAGATTAAATACCTGTATGGGAGAACTAGATAAATGTAGGGAAAAGTATGATGTAGATACTCAGTGCCTCCAAAATGACTTACTATATAAGGAGTGTTTACTGAAGGATATTTTTGAGAAATATGAAAGTTCACAACAGCAATTGAGTGAGCGCTTGTTTGAGGCCGGGGCCTGTGCCAACCATACACCACCCACCCCGCTGCAAGGTGACTTGTCTCCACCAATGTTGGCACTTCCAGAAAAAATCTGTGTACCCAATTCACAGGAATATAAAACAATAATGTTTAGTGACGAAATAGGTTCTGGCTTTGGAAAAATATTAAATAATTACCTTAGCTACAGTTCTACAAATCATTGCTACCATAATATTAGTTTCAAGCAAATGATTAAAAAAATTATAAATTCGAATATGGATAATTATTCTACAATGGTTTTGTTGTTAGGTAATAGTACTGGTATTACCAAAAAGGACATAGTGGGCGGTATTGACACCTTGTTAGGATTAAATTTAAGAAATCTGATGGTATGTGCTTTTCCATACTCTGATAGTTTCTCAGAACAGGAGAACAATCGTATTTTTAAATTAAATAACATTTTGCAAATGTTGACTTGTCATAACGACAAATTATTGTTTTTTGACACTAATATATTTATTAGTGGACTTAGAGTAACTCAGAGAGCTTTCTCTCTGTCATACAAATGTAGACGTAAGGTAGCTATGTTGATAGCATATTCTTTAAATAAATTGATAGGAAATCTATCAAATTTTATATTAATTGATGAGCCTGTGTTGCCTAGTTTAACTAGCAACATAGATTTAAACTAGTCCATAAGACAACAGAAGTTACCCCTGTAAATAATCAGTTATTATTAGAACATAGTAAAAAGGTATCTTCTGGCAATCCATTTAGTGGTACAAAGCTGAGAGGAGAGCAACACTCTTTAAAATTATTAAATCAGAACATTCGGGGTTGCTCTTCCAAATTATTAGAAATTGAATTATTTTTAGAAAAAACCAAGTTTGATATTATTTGTCTAACTGAACATTGGTTAAAAGATCATGAAGTAAAGTCCGTTAATTATGAAAATTATTGTGTAGTTAGCCATTTCAGCAGACAACAAATGATACATGGCGGATCATTAATACTTATTAAAAACTCTATTAAATCTAAAGAAAGAAAAGACATTGTTAGATTGTCGGTTGAACACACCATTGAATTGTCTTGTGTTGAGCTTGATAAGCATATTGTAGTGTGCGTCTACAGACCTCCAAGTTACCAGAATCTATCTGTGTTTGACTCTGTAATGGAAGATGTGTTAAAAAAAGTTAGTACTAGTAGCAAATCAATTGTCATATGTGGCGATTTTAACATTAATTTATTAGAGAATAACACTAACAGTATCAGGTTGTTGGGTCTTTTTAAATCATTTAATCTGGAAAATGTTTTTATGGAACCAACCAGAGTGACAGGTTCTTCTGCGACTTGTATAGATAACGTTTTTTGTAATTGTGATTACTTTGATAAAGAAATTGTAAATAAGTTAGCATCTGATCACAGTGGACAAACAATAACGTTACGTACCTACATACCTTTACAAAAAATACAAATAAAATTTAGACAAATTACTTGTAAAAATTTAGAAAAATTTAATAATACCGTTAATAGTAAGTTATGTGTTCAAAATTTTAATAATATAGGGGACCCAAATGAGTTCTATGCCGAATTTTCTAAAGTACTAAACACGCAATTTAATAAGATTTTTCCACTGAAAGCGAAAAGTATCTACACCAAGTTCGTATTTAGCGATTGGGCGACTCCAGGCATTCGTAAAAGCAGGGAAAAGCTATATGAACTTTATGGCCTAAAGCAACATATGTATAATGCAAGCTTTGATAAATATGTTGCGAATTATTCAAAAACTTTTAAAACTGCATGCAAAATAGCTAAAGCGCTGTATATAAGCAATAAAATAAAATCAGCAGACGATAAAATAAAAACTACCTGGAAAATAATAAATAATGAAATAGGTAGAAAAAAACAGCGTAATACTGAAATTAATTTAGCGACTGCACATGGTCCCATACATTCAGATGTAGAGGTTGCTCAGGAATTTGAAAACTTTTTTTGTTAAAATTCCTTTTAAAACTACAGCAGCTTTAAACTCCTCACCCGTGCTCTCTGCTGACTTACTTAGAAAGAATGTAAATGCGTGCCCTTCGGAGTTTAAGTTTCAACATACAAACCCCCAGGCTATTTTAAAAGCTTTTAAAGATCTAAAAATTAAATCAACAGAAGATCTTTGGGGATTATCTGTAAAAGTATGTAAATCAATCATTGAAACTATTGCACCCTATTTAGCTTTCATTTTTAACACGAGTGTCGATCAAGGAATTTTTCCGGACCTCATGAAACACAGTAAAGTAGTTCCATTGTTTAAATCCGGGGATAGCAAGGAAGCCAATAATTATAGGCCAGTTTCAATTCTGCCGGTTCTCAGTAAAGTCTTCGAAAAGTTAATGCTCAACCAATTGTTGCGTCATTTTAACAAACATTCCATCTTTCATGATCAACAATACGGTTTCACCAAAGGGCGTTGCACAACTGACGCTGGCGTCACCCTAATAAAGAACATCTTTAACGCCTGGGAAGAAGCACAAGACGCCATTGGAACCTTTTGCGACCTCTCGAAAGCGTTCGATTGCGTTAACCATGAGACACTATTGTTAAAACTCGAGCACTATGGGATTAGGCATACGGCCCTTGAATTACTTAGATCATATTTGAAAGCCAGACAACTTAAAGTTCAGGTAAACGGCGTAAACTCACTAGGGTCTGAAATGACAATGGGCGTTCCTCAAGGCTCTATATTGGGTCCATTCCTCTTTTTAGTTTACATTAACGATTTGCCCCAATTATTACAAAATCAACCAAAGATCGTGTTATTTGCTGATGACACATCTTTGATGTGACACCCACGAACGCGCCTGGCTCATCACCAAAGGCCGTTCACGTACACCGGGCTAGACTACTTCGGCCCGCTATCTGTCACCGTGGGTCGCCAGCATCACAAGAGATATGTAGCACTGTTTACATGCCTCACCACAAGAGCTGTCCACCTCGAGATCGCCGCCAGCCTCATCGCAGACAGCGCGATATTAGCGCTGCGCCGATTCGCCGCGCGCAGAGGATGTCCAACTGAGATCCACCCAGACAACGGCACCAACATGCACGGTGCCGATCGAGAGCTACGAGAGGCCTTCCGAGAGGAGGCAAGTCGCCGAGGCATCACTTGGCGCTTCATCACCCCATCAGCACCCTTCATGGGATGCGCATGGGAGCGCCTAGTTCGCTGCGTAAAAAACGCATTGTTTACCGTACTCACAGAGAAACACCCACACGAAGAGGTGTTGTCCACACTGATTTGTGAGGCAGAGTACACGGTAAATAGTCGCCCGCTGATACATGTATCAGTCGACGGCGATGACGACGAGTCTATCACGCCGAACCACTTCCTACTTGGTGGGTCGGCTAGACTCCCAACCCCCGGCGTGTTCACCGAGCAAGACATCGACCACAAAAAGATGTGGCGTCGGTCACAAATCCTTGCCGACATGTTCTGGCGCCGGTGGGTGCGAGAATACCTGCCGGAGCTCCAAAACCGGCGGGAGCCCCATAGCCGCGGGCCTGGCCTGCTGGTGGGCGACCCCGTCCTTATCGCGGACGGGCAGCTGCCTTGCAACACGTGGCCGCGAGGCCGCATCGAGGCCATATACCCTGGCCCTGATGGAGAAGTCCGGACCGCTGAGGTGCGCACCACTGGCGGCACTCTAAAGCGTCCGGTGAAGAAGCTCATTCCCTTGCCAAAATGAGCGCAGCAGAGTTCCAGCGGCGAGAGCTGAGCGACGTGTCGCAGAGCGTCGAGGTCACGAGCACTGCCGACGTGCGTCGCTCACTATGCTGATGCAGCGCCGCGCCAACGTAGCATCGAGTCGACGCGAGTCCCGCGTGCAGTACACGGCGGGAGAGATGTTCGCGACGAGACGTCACCATTTAGATAGATAGTTGTATGTAAAATGTAAATAGTATTGACAGACACACGTCTGCTCACCCCAGCGCGCCATCGCATACTAAGCGATGTCGGTAGGCGAAAAAACCTTTTATAGTAAAGCCCGCAACTAATTTTCGTTCATGTTTTTGAGACACTAAAATTATATTTTATGTGTCTATCAGTATGTAATAGGGTTATATAGTCTAATAACAATAAATTAGAAGCATTAATATACATACTGATTGTGTTATTACGGAAAGAAACAAGAATTTATACTCCGTAACACAACCGTCATCGACGGCGGATTAGTTCACAATGACCCGTAAGATGGCGGCGCTTGATATTTATACTAAAACCACTTAGTGTAGAATTTTGATAACTTTAAACTTTTGTTTTAGGGGCTTTTACATAGTTTATAGTGCGCATATGGCGCTTATGTATTAGAATTATGCATAAGTTATCTTAGACATATGATAAATGTATAGTTTTAAGGAAATAAAAATATTTTGTTTACTTATTTTAGACCCCCCGATTTTGGCAGGGTACGAAGAAGTGCTATAGGTATTATATTCAACTACCAATCAGATTATTTCCTTACACATAATTGTTTTGTTAGGAAACATCATCTAGGTGTTCTAGATAGGATAGTTGCATACCATGACTGAGAAATTATACATAATAGCAGTACATGGCCAGTTTTAATGCATTTTCACTCTGAAAAGGTAAATATGCATACATTTTGCTCAAGTAAGTGTTTAGAAAGTTCGATACAAGCCATTTAGCGCTTCTAGGTGACCTAGAATTCTGTCTAGGCCCTATAAATAGATAACACCTATATAATTCTAGTACAAAGACATCACTTACTTGAGATAATGTGTCTGTGTGTGCATGGACGTTTCTATGCGTCTGCCGATGGGTCGCTGCGTCCAGGGACATTTGGTGCCTGGTCAGCTATAGATATGCTGTCTGAAGCATTACCTCCGTGGACCCTCAGGCAGGCGCTTAGACTCAATCACAATGCAGAGCTAATATATAGCTATATACACACATACATGTAGGAACGGAACGTTAGTAGATGAGTGTAATGAAACGTAAAGACGAATGACAGGTGTGAAGCATGAGGGAGTGAAAGAGATGACAGTATGAAGTGGACTAGGTGCGAAAGGGACAGTGGATAAATGTAAAGGATGTAGGAAGAGGAGCGAGACGGCAGGGACGGAACACAGCAGTTAGAAGGATAAGTAAGACGAGACGTTGTAAAAAAGTTTAAAAATATATTTCCAAGATTATTGAGACAATCAGTTGTTTTTATTGGCCCGCTTTGAGTAAATCCCACATATTTTTGGGGGCTCGTCCGGGATACTCAAAGTTTCCAGTTCGGGGCTAAAAGACGAGAGTGGAGAAAAACCGGCACCAAAGACGTGGAGTGGCCGGGGACTTGGCTCTAAGAAATCTAAGGAAAGCGGATCAAAGACGGTTACAGAAAAGACGTTAGCATAGAAGACGATAACAGAAGACGAAAATATGGGCGGACATGGTAAGGATCGCCGGCAAAGCCGCCAAACGGATTACGGCGACGACCACGCGGCAGCTTCATCGGCGAGGCAGACATTTTTCCGCGATCAGACTATCCACACGGAGAACCTCGTTGAAAAATTCAGCGGGCAAGACAAGTCTTTCTCAGTAGCCAAATGGGCACAAGACATTGACGACAATTCAGAGATATTTCAATGGACACCCTTACAGACCCTGATAGTCGCTAGAAGATCTCTGACGGAAACTGCAGCCCTGTGGCTAAAATCAGAGAAACCCTTCAAAAGCTGGGACGATCTAAAGGCGGGTTTGCTAAAATAATTTCCCGATTCAATAGACAGCAAAACTAAACACGAAATGATGGCGGCTAGAAAGAAAAAGAAAGACGAAAGGTGCGTGGACTACATGTTAGTTATGAAGGAAATGGGGAAGCGCGGCAAAATGCCGGATTATGTTGCCATTAAGTACATTATAGACGGCATAATTGACTCTGAAGTGAACAAGATTGTGTTGTACGGTGCTACTACGTATTCGGAGCTCAAAGAAAAAATCAAGATATACGATACAATCAAAGAAATGATGGGTGTAAATTTCTATCGAAATAAGAAGCCGGAGAGTAGTGAGAACCGCGCTGGTACGAATAACCAGAGGTGCTTCAGCTGTGGTGAGAAAAGTCATCAGTTGTCGCAGTGTCCTAATAAAGAAAAAAGGCTAAAATGTTTTAAATGCAACGAGTTTGGGCATATCTCGACGCAATGTAAACAAGGCGGAAACATTCGGTCGCATACGACGAATGACAAGAACGAAGAGCGGGAGCGGGAATGGCGCCGAGGCAAACCGAATTCCGAAGAAAGACGAGCGATGTGTGTGGCTGACTTCACTCCAAGCGATTGCGAGGTTGGCAAACCTGACGATTTCGGCAGCCATGACAGCTCGGTTGACAGTTGTACCAACATAAGGGAAAATGTCAAGATGGCGAATGTGGTGGGAACTGACGCCAACTTCACGGATGTTTACGTCAAAGAAAAGACGCCGGCGCAAACGCGTTTCGAAAGTGCCTGCAAGACGATATTTATCAATAAGTGCGAAGTATCCGCATTAATTGACTCTGGAAGTGAACTGAACTTAATGTGTATTGAACTTTATTATCATCTCGGGTCTCCGGAATGTGTAAAAATCGCCAAGAATCTAGTGGGATTAGGAGGCAGTATAGTGTCGACCCAAAAGTTAACTATTTCTGTAACGTTAGACGGATACGATTACAACGCTGTTACATTTTATGTTGTTCCAAGACGTGCAATGCCGTGTAGTGTTATATTGGGCCAAGATTTCCTCAAAGATGTTTTCACTATTATGTCCAAGGGGTCAATATTAATTGTACCTAATGGGGACAATTGGTTGTCAAAATTATCGTGTGTAGTTAGTCATGATCAGCCGTTTGTTTTAGGTAACATTAAGAATAAGCAGGTGCAACAAGAGGTGATTGACTGTGTGAACCGGTACAACCCAGTACAGGTAAAGGAGGCGCCCATAGAGTTGCGCATTGTGCTCAAAGACGACATACCAGTTTCTCAGCGACCAAGACGTATATCATTAGCGGAGCAGCTTATTGTAGAAAACCAAATATCAGACTGGTTGAAAGATGGCATCATTCGCGTAAGTTTTTCAGAATATTCCTCTCCTTTGGTTATTATAAAGAAAAAAGATGGTAGTTCAAGGATCTGTGTCGACTATAGGCCTATCAATAAAAAAATAGTTAAGGATGAATTTCCATTGCCGATAATCGAAGATTTAATAGATAAACTTAAAGATGCTTGTGTATTTAGTGTTTTAGATTTAAAAAATGGCTTCTTTCATTTGAAAGTATGTGAAGAAAGTATTAAGTATACAGCCTTTGTTACACACCATGGCCAGTACGAGTTTTTGAGGGCTCCTTTCGGTTTGTCCGTATGTCCAAAGTATTTCATGAGGTTTGTCACAATGGTGTTACAGGATCTTATTGCAAAAGGAATTTTAGTCATATTTATCGACGATTTGCTAATTCCAGCTGTTGATGAATGTCAGGCATTGCAGCGATTAAAAGAAGTTTTGGATGTGGCATCGCAGTATGGCCTGCACATCAATTGGAAGAAGGCACAACTATTATGCCAAAGAATAGAGTACCTAGGACATATCATTGAAGGTGGGCAAGTACAACCTGCACAGGAGAAGACGGATGCGGTAAGCAGGTACCCTGAACCAAAGACTTTGAAGCAACTTCACAGTTTCATTGGGTTAGCTTCGTATTTTAGAAAATATATCAGAGATTTTGCATTAATAGCTAAGCCGTTAACAGATTTGTTGAAGAAAGACGCGCATTATGAGTTTAATGACATTCAGAGAAGTGCATTTAACCAGTTGAAGAATGCACTAGCCAGTAGTCCAGTATTAAGGATCTATGACCCTCAACTATCAACAGAATTGCATACGGATGCTTCTGCAATAGCATACAGTGCTATCTTACTTCAGAAAGATGATACAGGTGAGTTACACCCTGTATATTATCACAGCAGGAAGACTAGTGATGCTGAAAAGAAATATAGCAGTTATGAGTTAGAAGCATTAGCTATTATTGAAGGAGTAAAGAAATTCAGACACTACTTGTTTGGTAAACATTTTAAAATTGTAACAGACTGTCAAGCCTTTCAGAAAACCTTAAACAAGAAGGATTTAACAACCAGAGTAGCCAGATGGGTGTTATTACTGGAAGAGTATGATTATGTCGTTGAACATCGGCCACGAGGTAAGATGCAACATGCCGATGCCTTGAGCAGGAACCCATTCGTTGGAGCAATTGAGCTTAGCTAACATGAGCAAGTCAAACAAGCACAGATGTTGCATGACGGTGTAAAGGCGATCATAGAAATTCTAAAACTTCAGCCATATGAAGACTACTCCTATAGCAATGGTTTGTTATACAAAGGGCGTGAAGGAAGGTTAGTGATACCTAAAAATTTGGAATTTGAGATTTTAAGAAGAGTGGAAAAAGAAAGATGATAAATTGTTAGAACAAGATTACTACATAAAAAATGTAAACAAGAAAATTGAAGAACTTTTATTGTCATGTGTACCATGCTTGCTAGCAACGAAAAAAGAAGGTAAACAGGAAGGATTTTTAAACTGCATTGATAAAGAAAGCATTCCTTTGCATACCATACATGTTGATCACATTGGACCTCTTTCTGAGACCAGGAAAATGTACAATTACATCTTAACAGCTGTGGATGCATTTACAAAGTTTGTTTGGTTGTTTCCAGTGAAAGGAACTACCAGTAAGGAGACAATAGACAAGTTAATGATTCACCAGCAGACTTTTGGTAATCCTATGCGAATAATTTCAGATCGTGGTGCTGCATTTACCAGTAACGACTTCAAAGAGTATTGTGAGAGAGAAAGTATCCAGCACATAAAGATAACAACCGGAGTGCCCAGAGGAAATGGCCAGGTGGAGCGTGTACATCGGACTATTATAGCTGTATTAACCAAGCTGTGTGTGGAAGAGCCATCGCTATGGTACAAACAGGTCAGTAGGGTACAGAGGGCTCTGAATGGAACCTACCAAAGAAGCATCGACACTACTCCCTTTGAACTCATGTTGGGCACGAAGATTAAAACTAAGGAAGACATACAAATTTACGATTTGCTTCAGCAAGAGCTCAGAAATAATTTTATGCAAGACCGGGCAAGTTTAAAGATGAAAGCGAAAGAACAAATAAGTAAAATTCAAGAAGAAAATTGTAAAACATACAACAGAAAAAGAAAAGCAAGCCGAAAATATGAAGTAGGAGATGTTGTAGCAATTAAACGGACGCAGTTTGGAAGTGGTTTGAAGCTCAAACCCAAAATATTTGGGACCATACAGGGTCACCAAGGTCAAATGTAATAATCGGTATGATCTTGAAAAGCTGGATCATATGGCAGTGGGGTCACGAATAACATCTTCATCAGTAGATAATATGAAACCTTGGCCAGTGGGTGGTCACGGTATTGAATTAGGTGAGTAAGGAGACATCAGCTGTTGGATAGATTATTAGGTAAGGAAATATCTGCTGTTAATCTTGGCCTAATAACTGATTAAGATTGTTATTTATATTACTTGTTATTTTTAATAAATAATTACTTAAGGTGTGCTAGATATTAAGGTGTAATCTCTATGGTTAGTTTAAGTTAAGAGTATGAATGTTTTAAGTAGAATTAAGTTGATATTGTATAAATTTAAGTTGAGAAAGGTGTTTTTCCTGTAATTTAAATCTGACTGGGGACAGTCAGATATCAGAATGGCCGAGTTGTAGGAACGGAACGTTAGTAGATGAGTGGAATGAAACGTAAAGACGAATGACAGGTGTGAAGCATGAGGGAGTGAAAGAGATGACAGTATGAAGTGGACTAGGTGCGAAAGGGACAGTGGATAAATGTAAAGGATGTAGGAAGAGGAGCGAGACGGCAGGGACGGAACACAGCAGTTAGAAGGATAAGTAAGACGAGACGTTGTAAAAAAGTTTAAAAATATATTGCCAAGATTATTGAGACAATCAGTTGTTTTTATTGGCCCCGCTTTGAGTAAATCCCACATACATAGACGTTAAAGCTATGCAACAACGCAATATTTTGTATTCGGCCGCTTCACGGCACCTTAAGCAGGAGAAAGGCTGGTGGTACACCCATCAGGGTACCAGTTCTTCAGCTACTCAACCACACTTCCAGAAAGAGCCTAGCTCTGGTGGTTGAGGAGCTAATCGACCTAACAAAGGGCGAGGTTCCATGGTTTTTTCATGTAAACAAACATGTAATAAGAAATGCTGCTTCGAGGGTCGGACATATATCCACCCATCGCGAGGGCTATCCGATGGTGAATGTTTGGTGAGGATTCGCCCAGCAGTTTGAGTACAAATTGAGCTTATGAGCCAAGATCGGGAGCATAAGCTAAACTTTCGTGCCTTTACGCGGCTGTACGCCTGAAGGTTGTTAATATAACCGTGACACTTATGTGTGTCGACGGCCCAGTAGGAGGGCTCCAAGTCCCTCGCTGGTACCCTAGATCTAAGGTGTCTAGTTTTAGGAGAAACTCGATTGTAAAGCTTTAAACTGGCTGGAATTCCCTTTCTTTGATGTTCTCCTTACGAGAACTCCCTGATGGTAGGGGCTAGTCCTCGAGACCTATCCAAAGGTGCAAGTTTGACCAGAATCGGTCCAGTAGAAGGGTAGTTCCTGTCAGTTTCAAGCTAAGAGTCATAGCTTATATTTTTTGAAAATAAAAAGTTTTTGCGCACGGAATATCGTAGTCCTCGTTGCGGTCGAGTTTGTGTGATCAATAGTGCACAGGCACATGATCGAATTGTAGCCATTATTTCACCTAAAGTCGTTTCCAAGCATCATTGTGTAGCGAGGGTCATGAAGAGACGTCGCTTCAGGCCATGAACAAATAGTTTTTTATTTAATCCGGACATCACGTTTTCACCTCAACACACTTGGCAGCCTTCCAGTAACTCCAGGGCCCATAGTTACCGATGACAACTGAACAATACGTGCAAGGGGCGTCAACGCGTTCAAGCAGGAGCCTTACAACCTCCTGATTGCCTGTCGGTCTTGGACGATCACGTCCGTCCCGTACATGTAGTTAATACAAATATTGCATTGCATGAACTCGCTTACATACAAAACTAACGCACACACGAAGGGAGAGAAATTGGGGATGGGCCCCAATTTCTCTCCCTTCGTGTTTTATGCAAGTAGCCTATGTCCTTCACAGGGTTGACGATATAAAAGAATGAATAGGAAAGGACTGGCAAACTATAGGTAGGTACAGAGATGAGTGGAAAGGACTGGAGGAGGCCGTCACCCGAGGAGGGGTCTATATCCAATAGCAAAACTACTAAGATTTAGTAAATAAGCAAAACATAAATAACTAACTAAACACTAACATACAAATACCAACATTTGAAATGGAAAATAAGGATAAGGAAATACAGGCTTTTTTATTTTATTTATATATATACAAACACATTCTGGGCCTTGAACATACGCGAACATCAGCAGCTACATGAAGCTGACCGTAGGTAAAACATGGCTTTTCTAAATACGCCCCTGCTACCTTTGAGCTTTGCTTTCCCCTTTTCTCATACCTGATAATATTATATATTGGCACCCTCCCTCCCTCCCTTATTGTGTAATACGAAGCCTCATCCCATTACTTAATCCAAATAAATATGCAGATCTCAATCATTTGTTATCAAAAACATGCCTGCAAAGTTTCAACCAAATCGGAAGCCGCAATCAAAAGATCAGCTTTTCCCATTTCATCATCATCATCATATCAACCGAACGACGTCTACTGCTGGACATAGGCCTTCCCAAGCCGCCACATTGACCCATTACCCATTTACCCCCTTAAAATTCAAATTTACTAAAATCTTTCTTAACTCATGTTTACTATCTTTATACACACACTTGGCAAAATTCAACTTCATGAAGAAAATTTGTACATCTAATCTTTATAATCCTTACCCCCTTTTAGGGGTAATTAAAATAAACAATACACTTTAATTATTTATTACGTAAGTATTGCCGCAAAGTTTGAAGCGAATCGATCCCCATGATGAGAAATTTGGTTCGTTCGGTCGTTTTAAATCGGTTCATATTAAGAAAAAGTTATTGATACAAAACGAAACCTCTTTCCATTTCTCCCCCTTCGTGTTTTATGCAAAAAGAAGTAGCCTATGTCCTTCTCTTGTTCTCTAACTATCTCCACACCATATTTCATCTATATCGGTTCATAATAAGAAGTTACATACAAAATTAATCCTCCCCTGTTTTCTCCCCCTTCGTCGTTTATGAAAAAAAAGCAGCCTATGTCCTTTCTCGAGTTTTAAACTATCTCTATACCAACTTTCATCTAAATCGGTTCAGCGGTTTAAGCCATAATAAGAAGTTTCATACAAAGCTACCCCACCCCTTATTTCTCCCCTTCGTGTTTTATGAAAAAAAAGTAGCCTGTGTCCAACTTTCATCTTAATCGGTTCAGCGGTTTAAGCGTGAAAAGGTAACAGACCGACAGAGTTACTTTCGCATTTATAATATTATTAATATATTAGTATTAGTATGGATTTGTTGGAAGGAGTTCTTTTATTTTTATATACCCATGTAACACTCATTCTCGTGAAGTTCGGTAACTTTACAGAAGAATTTGTTCATCGAATCCGACTCGGTTGGTTAGTATATATTTTTGTTTTTTTTTTTAAACGTTGCCCCACACTAGGAATTTCTGCCTGTATCGTGGGTGCGTTTGACCAGAGAATGATGCCAGTGATGAAATATGAGACGGAAACGTAGTCACTCACAATGGGCGACATTAGAAGATTGAATGTCCTATGATTTTGCGAGCGTGTTCATATTAGAAATACGTAGATGTGCAGGCAAACTGTTGAATCTTCTTTTGGGGGTAGTTCTGAGAAAAAAAAGTAACCTTTTTTTATTTTGCCCAAGGAATTTTAATTTTCATACAGTAAAAATGCCTCTTGTTTCACTCTCTTAAAGGTTGAATTTTCAAAAATCCCTTTATTGATTTTTGAAATTTTTATATTTTAAATTTTTATACATCAAAGTCAAATATATTTATTCAAGTAGACCAATAAACGGCACTTTTGAACGTCAAATAAATTAAAATTTACAAGTAATAAAATTGTTTCTACCGTGCATTCGGAAAGTAGATTGTTATGGAGAAGAACGCACAAGAAACTCCACACATACTCTTTTAAAAAAAGTAGTGTTTTACAATATTTACATAAGTACATACATTAATAACTTAATATATGTGAGGGCGATGCACCCAGAATAGCTCTACACACTACTGTTCGCTACGTACAGGTATAAAGTATTAAAAAGCATTAACAGGAAAATTAATTAATTTGATAAGTAGGAACATGGTTCTCAAATACTTACAAATATTGCAAAAATAAAAAGAAGCCTTGTACAGTAAAATTATTCAAAAAAAATTAACACTGCTCAATTCGTCTTTTAGGAGTAGTTTTGAGAAACTAATAATCATAACCTTTACTATTTACTTATATAAATATAAGCTCAAGAAATCGCCAACTTTCACTCCCTTAGGTGTAGAATATCCAAAAATCAATAAATAGATGAATTATTTTTATTAACCAAGAGCATACAACTTTAATTTCACGTGTCCCACTTAAAAGCGTAGAAATTTTAAACAAACTTTCAGCCCCCTTTTTCACCATCTTTGGGTGTGGAATTTCCAAAAACCAATAAACACATGAATTATTTTTATCATCCAGCAGTATAAATCTCAAAGTTCAGGTGTCCAATTTACAAACTGTGGCAATTCCATACAATCGGTCAACACCCTTTTTTACTTTTTACATTTCCAAATATCCTTTCTTAGTCCTCACCTATGTCACATGAGGAACCTCTCGGCCAAATTTAAATACTTGTAAGGCAGCTAAGGCCTTTTACCGTGAGGAAACCTGGACTTTAGCGAAAAAAAAAAAAATACTGATTACACGCTTGAGACTCCACACATGAACTTTTAAGGGATAACAAAAAAGTTGGTCAATTTGTATTTTTTTTACCAGCATCTCAATTAAAACTACTGAATCTTAAATTATTCGCCCTCGCTTGCTGCAGGTTTATTAAATATGAAGGTTTCAGCCTGCCCGGCTGAATTTTATTTTTCACATATAAACCCCATACCAGTAATAAAAGCTTTTAAGCAAATCTAGATCAAAATTACCGAAGATATATAGGAAATGTCCATCAATGTATGCACCAGGTCCATTATTCAGGCTATAGCACCGTACCTAGCTAAAAATTTTATTTTGTGTTTAGATCAAGGAGGCTTGCCGGATCTAATTAAATATAGTAAGGTATAACACTTTTACATATGGGGACAGTAAAGACACAAATAATTATAGACCAGTATCCGTGTTGCCGGATTTTAGCAAGGTATTTGAAAAGTTAATGTTAAATAAAATGCTCATGTATTTTTATATGAATAACGTCTTGCTCGATAAACAGTATGGTTTTGCCAAAGGACGTTGTACTTTTTTTTCTTCTCCTTTAGTGCATTACATTATTTTATTTCGAAATGGCTTAAGCTAGTGTTCCAAAGTGAATAACCCTGACTTTTAAACTAGTTTTAAGTACCTGTATCGTAGAAGCCAGTGTCCCTTCAAAGTGATGCGTATAAAAAAAAACACACACAGTATATATACTAGGGCATGTAATATCGGAAGTTTTTCAATTCCAATATTGATTTCAGATATTAGATCTCAATTTTGGATTTCCGATATTAATACCGGAATTGCGCACTTTCGTTAAAAATCGTTTTTTTTTTTGTTAATTGCTCTAATTCGGTATTAAGTTGGATTGAGTCCAATAAATAACACGTTTAAGCCGAGACCTAATAGGATTTTCAATTGTGTCTCTCTCTAATCACCAGTGATTGTGTAATTGGGTGCTTATTTACATAAACTGCACATTTGTTCACAAAAAACAATGTATGTCATGTTTCTTTGAATAAGGATAATGCAAAAATATCCAGAAAATAAATGTTTATCGATAAATCTAAAAACAGTCCCGATAAGTGTAGTGAGTAATCATCATCAACAGCCTTATAACGTTTTTTTTTTATCGTCTATAGGCTTGTGCTTGACCACTATCTCACCTGATGGTCGACGGTGAGACAGCTTGCCTAGAAAAAACCTATTCACTCTTGACTTAAAGACCCCTAGATTGTAGCTATCGGGAAACACAGACTCCGGCAGGGAATTCCACTCCATAGCTGTACGCATAATGAAAGTGTCCCCAAAACGTATTGTGCGTATGGGTGCGATATCCACCATGTACCGATGACGCATCGCCGTACGTCTGGTAGTCCGATGATGTAACGGGCTGGGCGGAATCAGATCATGCAATTCCATCGCACACTCCCCGAAATGCAACCGATAAAAAACCGACAAGCTGGCAACTCGGTGACGATGTTCAAGGCTCTGGAGCTTTGACTTGGAAAATGTATGTTATAACGGGTATCTGTGTATTTACTTGTACTCTTAAAGGTAACATTTTTAGCAATCTCAGGACTGTAACTCCGGGATTCATCAAGGCACATATTATTTTTCATAAAGTGAAGTTTAAGTAAATAAGTGCCCGATTAGTAAACAGAATATCCGAGCACTGCTTATCACCGTAGTCAATGGGTTTAACCCCGCTATCTCGCTAGATGCTTCACAAAGAGCTAAAATTAAGATATTTTTCTGATTCCGAGATTCCGATATTGGATCACTCAGTATCGGAATTGAAATATCGGTGATTTCGTTCTGTGATGCCGATATTACGAGATTTCGAAATACCGATATTCATGCCTTAATATACACTACTAGCTGACCCCCGCGGCTTCGCTCCCGTCAAAATTATAGCCTATGTTACTCGGGAATAATGTAGGTTCCATAGGTGAAAGAATTTTTAAAATCGGTCCAGTAGTTTCGGCGGCTATTCGGTACAAACAAACAAACAAACAAACAAAAAAATCTTTCCTCTTTATAATATTGGTATAGATAATCCATAAGGGTAAGTTCAAGAGAAACAAAATAAAAAAAACATTAAATGAAAGTGTAGTGTATGTCTCTAGTGTATTTGACTGGAGTTTTGTTTGTGTGGGTGTTTGAGAGTGTGTGTATGTTTGTGAAAGAGTGTGTGTGACTGTGAGTTTAAGTATGAGTAAGTGTGCGAGCTTATGCGACAGTTTAATAATTATCATAATGTAACTTTTATAAATAACTGCCTCTGTTTAATTTTGTAACCAAAATTTTCCAAAAGAAGATCTTCAGTATTGCGATAAGTTAGTTTTAGAAGATATGCCTGTAACTTAGGTTTGTTTTTTTTTTCATCATCATCATCAGCCTATAGCATTCCACTGTTGGACATAGGCCTCTCTAATTGCACGCCATTTGGTTCGATTTACGGCAACTGTCATCCAGCTGCTACCAGCCAACCACCACCAAGACGAAGTTCGTCGCTCCACCTAGCCTGAGGGCGTCCTACCTTACGTTTACCAGTTCGCGGTCTCCATTCAAGAACACGTTTACCCCAACGGTCATCGGTTCTACGACTTATATGGCTGGCCTGTTGCCACTTCAGCTTACTTATTCTGTGAGCTATGTCGACAACTTTGGTTCTCTGCCGGATCACCTCGTTTTGGATTCGATCCCTTAGAGAGACTCCGAGCATAGCCCTTTCCATAGCTCGCTGAGCAACTTTGAACTGATGAACCAGCCATATTGTGAGTGTCCACGTCTCGGCACCGTAGGTCATAACAGGTAGGACGCACTGGTTGAAGACTTTAGTCTTCAGGCTTTGTGGGATACGCGACGAGAAGACTCGACGAAGTTTGCCAAACGCCGCCCAGTCCAGCTGTATTCTTCTGCTAGTCTCCTTCTCAAAGTTGTTCTTACCAAACTGCAGAGTTTGCCCGAGGTAAACGTATTCTCGAACAACTTTGAGAACACCGCCATTGACCAAAATCGATCCCGGAGTGACGTGTGAATTGAACATAACCTGGGCTTTGTCCAAGTTCATCCGAAGACCGATGCGTGCAGAAGAATCAGCCAGGCTATCTAGCATCTGCTGCAAGTCTTGCAGTGACTCTGCCATTATGACGATGTCATCCGCAGTTTTTTTCATATTATTAAGTATTCATAATATCTCATTTAATTTTTTTTTTCATTTTAAACTAATAAGTCTGAAATAAAAGGTGCTGCCAGTGGTGACAAACGAAGTGTTGATACGTTTCTTTATAATTGCAATACCATAAAATATTTAATGTCTATTTCAATAGTATTTGCTTTTCTCTTTTCAGTTAATTATGTTTTAGCAGCCGGGTTTTTTGTTTTTATAATAAAACGTTTTTTTTGAAAAAACTGTTTAATTATAATTTCCGCGGTGGTTATATCAATCATAATGGCAGTGGCTATTTTTATGTCATTTTCACCAAGAACCTAACAAGACTCAAATGGCCACCTACAAGGTCATGAGATAAGTTGAAGTACTGAGCTGCATTCGCAACTTCTCAGAAAAAAAATTGGCCGTCATGGCTCGTGATTACCGCCCGTTATAGATCTGGTTCCTTCTGAAACAGAAGTAACTAAAATGGCCAGACGCAATTCTATCCTATACATTCGCCCATCCTATGTGGTTGGCACTTGCGGCCTCATCATCAATCGAGGCTTATGATGTGGGAAGGGGAGACCACCGACCCCGTTTCCTTGCCATGTGCGGGGACGCGTACGGGAGGATGATGGTATCCTGGTGGCGGGGCCGATGAGCTAGATCTGTTTCTGTCTCTGGCGGTGTGGAGGGCCTTGTGAATTGTAGAGTCAAGAGCAGGTACGAATCTGGGCGTCTACTCCCTATCTTCGTCGACGAAGTTACGGGCCGTCCGAAATTATTCCGAAACTTCGGAGTGCACCCTACCCCCTAACGATTTCGGGTTATTGAGCTTCGAACGGGATCATGGACAATTTTCGTGAACGAACGACGGATGACGTTAGAGTTGTACTATTTTATCGGTCGAAAACCGGTTTTCCTAGTTTGTGGTTTCAAACTTACTAAACAAAATATAATATTATTTTTACGTTAGAAAATGACCATATTTTTAACAATATAATTTTTTCATGTCTATCAATATAGAAATGAATTACTTTTGTCATTTTAGTCCGGAAAGTGGCATTATCCTGTTGATACCATTGCCTTTTTTCTGTTTGACGGCAACTTTCAAATGAAACGTCAAGCAATTCCTAATAAATATCCGGGCAGATTTTAGTTTTCATTTCATACTTTTCATTAATAATTAATTAAAATGACCCCGACCGCTGCAGTAAATTACGCGCAAATTGAGGCCCTTGTCGACTTCATGAGTTCGCTCAAAGCGGCTGTAAGAAAACCTGTGCAAGCACCTTAATTTCAATGGGAATTTGCACAAAGTTCGTGGACCAACGGCAAAGGGTGAGTTTACTACATTACTCGTCAATATTAATATGATTTTGAGGTCTTGTCATCAGTAAAGTGCAAACAATGATAATCAGTCATCTTGCAAATACATGTAGCCCAGTCAGTAGGCGTTACAATCACGAATACATATGTGCAAATCACGACTACGCCAGCTTTGGCAAAGGCCTTTTTAATTATTTACTGACTGGGCTATTATCTGTAACAGTACTTAAGAGTGTTGTGTATTTATATATTATACCCTATATGCAATTAAAATTAACCAAATATCAAAATTTTAGGTGTGGGCTGTTAAAAACATATGGCCAAGAAAGCTGCTGGAGCTGCCAGACGGTCAGCATGTGCTACAGGTTCATTGGGAGGACCAACCCGCTTTCAAATGGAGTTAAAGATCCTATCGATTATTGGATGGAATTTTGGAAAGCCACAAATCTAGTCAAGAGTCACAACCAGCTTTTCCAATGGTAATACTAATAATTATTAATATGGTAGTAGACTATTTTTTTACTTAATACTAATAATAAACAATCATATATTTTTTGTTGTAACTGTCAATGATATTCAGTTTTTGTTGTACAGGGTCCACCAATAAGAGAGCCAGCTGCCATCTCACCCACCCATGCTGCAACACTTGCCGAAGGTGGAAGTGCTTATAAGCAAAACTAGGAGAAATGAGATGCTCGATGAAGTAAAGCTGATTATTCTGGAAAACAAAGTTCCCAGCAATATTTTAAGAGTGATAAATAAAAGGAAATCTATGTTTTGATTGTTATACTGTGTTGTTAATTTTATTCAGATTATTAGGTATTTGAGACTGAAGTAGACAAGTAGAGAAATTAAGGTCCTAGCAATAATTTAAAACTGATAAGTAAAAGGAAAGCCACGTGGATACTTCTACATGTTTTTTTTTTTAATATGAATTATTATAATATCAGGGCAGCGTTATTTCCTTTTTGAGTATCACTGCACATTCTGAGATAGGAGCCTTTTTGGTCTCACATGGGGTTTTATTTTTATTATTGTTTTATTCTCATGTCTCCGGTGCGGGTCACAAATAAATATTTTTCTTTTCTTTTAACATTTTGGCGATTTTCATACTTAAGTAGGGTAAGTCCCACAAAGGTTGTTTTCCTATCAACACTTAATTTCGGTAACTAATCAAGTGTGCAAACTACCAAATTCAAAACTACTTTGTTTATGAAATGAAACATCTTTTTAACCGACTTACCAAAAAGGAGGAGGTTCTATGTTCCGACTGTATGTTTGTTTTTTTTTTTGTGTATGTTCACCGATATCTCCGTCAATAGTGAACCGATTTAAAAAAATCTTATTTTGTTTGAAAGGGTATGTTTAGAGATTGGTCCCATTTTAATTTGGTGAAGGTCTGATGAAGAACTTCGGCGATATACAACAGAACTCTTCAATAAATAATGGCAAAACTCTCGGGATTGTCTGTTTACTTTTTATACCATTTCATAACATAACATCATGCCAGTTCGCTCTAAAGGAGTACGCAGATCTCTTATTTCACCGGTTATGTTCAAGTTTCATGTTATTCGGGTAATCTATTCTGGCGTTATAGGGACCTTACTAAACAACTTGCCTATTAGGTAGGTAAAACTAAAAAGGGAAAAATAAACAACTTTTTTGCAAAAAAAAACAACCAACTTCCAAATGAAAAACTACAAAAGTGCAAAAATAACATAATTTTTGGAAGTCGGTGTCCATCATATCGCAAAAAAATTGTACCTACGAAAGACACCAACTTCCAAAAATTATGTTATTTTTCTCTTTTGTAGTTTTTCATTTGGAAGTTGGTAGTATTTTTTTGCATAAAAGTTTTTTATTTGCCTCTTGTAGTTGTAGTTATTGTATAAGTCATAGTGTTGTTAATTGTTAAATTTATTAAGATTTGAATGGTGAAATAAAAAAAGAAATTAATAAAAACAATGCTTTTATTGCGACGAGTCAATAATACATAGGTACAAACATAAACTCACGCCCTTTTCCCATGGGGATAGGCAGAAACTACAGAATGCCACCTGCTACAATCCTTTCATACTTTTTTTGCTCACTCACATTCATACATCTAGTCATACACATACCCAATGCATGTTTATTTGTTTTATTCGTGAAGTTGTCTTGTGAGAATGCATAAGTATCTATTTCTTTCTAGCAATTGCACTAATCTGTCTCTCGCTCTTTGCTCTTGCTGAAGACCTTGATGGGCAGATAATATATTTGTAGACACTTCTCCCCATCTACTGCGCTTAAATTGAAGATCTTCTCGCTGAGGGAAGGTGCTTCGAAGTCTGCCTGATTAAGCATATTGGTTACACAGCAGGCAACGACAATTATACCTGAAAATATAATTAAAATATGCTCTTAAATGTGCTTAGTACATTATTACCTCAATGTCTTAAATAGATGAAAAAAATACTTTTCACCCGTTCAATGCGTTATTAGAAAAACATGGCTATACCCAGTATAAATTGTGACAAATACCAACTGCCTGGTTGTAAATGCAGCTCTCTTGCTACTAAGGGGCATCTTAATCAGCCTTTTAAAATGCCAAACATATGTTGTATAGTGGACCGAGCATGTTTTTGTATGTTATTGTCTATTGGGGTCATCATGAATTCCCAGTGGGTACCCAAAATTAACACCTGGCAGGCCATATTTTTCATAACATTTTTTATGATACAACTTTATTTAAGTGCACTCTTTAAGTAGGTATAAACACTCTTCAAAGCATAGGTAGTCATTGTCCAAATGGCAGGCTATATTTTATTAAATACCTATGGATAATTGTTTTAGAAAAATGGTACAAGCTTTTAAACTTACTGTTTTTATTTATAAGGTTCCTCTCAGCCAAATTCTGTGGCAACCTTAAATACTTTTTTATTAATGAGGGGCTGTTCAGTGAATTTGCGACATGCCGCAGACACCGTGACACTGTCTGTTGTGCGATTAGAACGTCACTGCTAAGGCCCACTGCACCTTGGTCACTCCCCCGGGCACAAAAATTAAGAGCAGCGGGAATCTGAAATAAAATAATAACAACAGTAAAATGGGTGGGACTGATTGGTAATACAGCTCAATAAATTGCAGAATCTTTAATATCCTTACCTTCATTGTTGGATCAACACCACTTCGTCGTAAGTGGTGAGGCAAAAGGGCCCTCACACAAGTCCTCAAATAATTCCCGAGTGAACCTATAGTTCCCTATGAACTCAACGTCGGGCATACTTGCCAACTGAAAGTTTTGGCGCAAATGTCGTCGACGTTGCCTCCGCTCTTCGTGTAGATCTTCTGCGAGCATTAAAAAAGCAGCCATAGTTGGGAATTATAAGTTTCGTCTGGTTGACGATAACTATTTTGTTGTCGTAATATCTGACATAACGATCCGTTAAAACAAGTGTCAAATTCAATTTTTCGAACGGATAAAAACGCATAGGGAGTAGGTTCAACTGTCAAATTGTGTTGCCATTCATTCTTCGTTCGGGCCCCGACCGAATCATCCGTCCGTAGGTGATAGGGAGTAGGAAATGCCCGTAACTAAGGTCGAAACTACGGACTTCGTGCTTAGGGAGTAGACGCCCAGGTCAAACCAACGTCCTGGGTTGCATCCACGAGGCCTATTCCCATCTACTTTGCCAGTCACGACGAGCTTTTCGGGGTTACCACCGTCTTTCCTTGCAATGTGAGCGAACTGTTCTAGAACTCTGCGCAGAAATTCGGATGACAGCCATGAGGAGATTTTAAGTTAGCAAAGGTAGGTTTAGGTAGAAAATCAGAAAACGCCTGTGTATTTTCGTTGCCTTCGATTCGCGTTCGCATATTTATTGTTAAATGCATAGGAATAACGTAGTGCCACAGTCTAGAATTTTTGGGAATCTTATGAATGTCGCTACAAAAAAGTACTGTTACGGAAAACCTTACCTTTATCGCTGTTTCTAGAAACAGCTCTCTGTACGGATTAAGTCGATCGCAATTTTAAAATTATCATTGGCAGTTTTTCCTCCTCGCAACAAAATCGCAAACAATAAATAAATAATATAAAATGTATGTTTAATATTATAAATGTGATAGTTTGGATGGATCTTGAAGTGCTTGGGAGTGTCGGGGTGTCGGGATACGGAGCCAGGAAATAAAACAGCTGATCACGGTTACACGTATGATAGCGCTGGTAAATGAAACTAGCAGCAGAGACGAAATCAAAACGTCAAAAAGGCAGATGACATAACGGAAACACGAATTATGTATTGTTATTGTAAAGATTTGTTTTTATTTGAGTAATATTTTAAAGTCAAAAATGGAAGGTAGATTCACCGACTGTTAGTTTATTTCAATAAAATAATTGGTAACTATATTCGTTCAAAATATTTGTAAAAAGTATTATTAATTACTAAACAAATAATGTACACAATTACTGTATTTTTACAAACCTAAATCTATAATTAATTGATAAACGAATGTCACCGGATGTTGTTGCTGTGTGACGTCTTGTCATTTGTTTAAACGTATAAATAGGCTGGTTCTAGTCGAAAGAACTCAGTATTGAGTTTTATTGAACTGTGCACATATCTTCATAAAATTAAGTTGTGAGACTTACTGTTGGTGTGAGTAATAAAAAGTGTAAACAAGATGTCTGATCGTTATCATTTGAGAATCCTGAGTACGCCCGCTCTTACATCAGAAGAAAGGGATCAACCCGAGCCTCAACTGGACCCATCAACACAGTCGCCTTGCCTAGCCTACCGACCACTCGACCAGGACATTCGGATGAGCTGAATTTACTTCGTTGCCAGATCAAGTTGCAGAAAAGGATGTTTTTCAAAAACAAAACACCAATACCCACAAGTTAAGTAAAATTTATTTACCTAATTATGATCTTGACCAGCATAAAATAACAATTGAGTGAACAAGTTACCTGTCTATCCACCGTGCGAGGTAGTTCAGTCTATTGCTAGGATGAAGGGATTTTCATGCTTGCTAAGACGCGCCAAGCAATTGGTAGACACTAATGCTCATTCTTTTGCACTCGTAGCACAATATTAAGTAGCTAAACTAGATATTATATTGTGTATTGGAATTGTGTGTGTATTGAATAGACTTCAAATCAAGCTAAATCTTTTTCTGAATATGGTACCAAGTCATAAAGTTTACTTTCAAGTATTTTTCCTAATGCTCCAGTGGCATAAAATTATAGTTTTACCAAGCTGAACCCCTCGGGTCAAGCATCAAGAACACAAATCAAACTGATTTGCTATATTAGCAAAATATAGTTAACAACCCGCCGATGTTATATCAGTTGAACCCTGTGCTAAACAACCAAGGTATGCTTTCATCTGCGACGTGATACAATTGCATTAAACCACATATTTCTCGTGATTGCAGATCATTGTTCGTAAAATCTGCAAGAAACCAGTTCATCCATTTGAGGGCTGCTGGTATACAAAGAAACACTAGGAACATTCCGAGACAACTTCTGCTTCATCTGCTGCACCACCACCTTCACGCCGAGAAGTCTACTAAAAAGAGGTGATATCTTTCTTGTATTAATTGATAGTATTTCAAAATTTTCACTTTATGAGAAATGTTTCTGGGTTAAGAGGGTAGTTGAATTTAAAAAAAATACGACTTTATGTATTTCGAAACGTAGCCACAATTGGTCGCCATGTTGGTGGCGTCATAACGTTCAAGGAAATCATGATACTACAGTGTCAACTACACGTAGATTGACTAAATATATCCGAAAATAAGTGCAAAAATATTATTAAACAACAAATTTTATTTTGTCTTGTGATAAAGGATTTATAAAGGCTAATGTCGATAATATACCCACCTGATGGACGATTTAGAAGTTTTGAGCATAAATAAAGTAGTCGTAATACGTGAGAGTAGACCGGTGTGAGTTATTGTTGTTTACCAGGTACATTAGGAAACATAATTGTCATAAAGTAATCGTTTATACATATGGATAGGCAGATTGATTGGTTTAGGTTACTACACCGATGCACAGGTTAATTTCCATCAAAGCTGTGTATGGTTAAGATAACCGTGTGAACATTATACTCTCGTAATATTTTTCATGTTTCAGATACCATATTGTGTCGCAGCCTGAAGCCTCTGCTGAAGGCTAGCGATTCAGATGCTGAGCGCGAAGGTTGACGTGTCAACATCTGAGAGGTTAAGAAGAACAGCATGCAAGCAGTTCGCTGGTCTTAGCCGAACGGTACGAACGTGCGCAAGTTTGGAATGGAATACTCGGTGAGTCGCTTCCATTTTATTTTGATAGTGAAGTCGAATATTCTCTAGTGATGAGATGCTATTTCGAGTTTTAAGTGTTCATGTTGGAACACTGAATTGGTTGGTAGTGGTTATACCTAGCACTATCACTAGGTAATTAAGACACACCTGGTAAAAGGCAAGTAGCTAATAAGTTACCTATTGGGTTGTTAGTACTTTCCTAGTTTCAACATTTGGTTCAGTACGAACTTTAGGATGAGATATCCCATAAGAAGGAGATGAGATATCCAAAATGACTGAATAACTAGTCGTTTTCAGTGGCAAAGCGAGGTAGTAATGTCGTTGGGCTATCGTAATTGTATCGAGTTAGTAACGGTACTGGTCATTTGCGTGTATTCAGGACGGATCTTGTTGCGTAACGATGTACAACCACCGTCTTCAGATCTGAATTCACTTGCTTACTTTCAAAGTAATATTATGATAACAGTAGATCACGCGATTGTTTTTCTTTCATGAAAACTGAGTTAGTGACCGACAGTAAAGGGTTACTGTTGATAATCTGATATTTATGATATTGATCAGAGTTAATTCGTGAAGCTCCTTAATAGTATCAGGGTTAGTTGTTTCCCTTTTATAAGCCATCAGTATGTTCCAAAATCTTTAAGTAGAAAACGCGAATCATGTTGGAAGGATACCCGATCGCCAAGTTCTTTGAGAATTAGCGCCGAAGATCAAAGATGTCATGACATACGTTTTGATGTTTTCTGTAGGACTATTTTTCCACAGAAACCTTAGTGCGTGCTGATCCTTGGCGTGTCACCCTGAGAAACATGTCCTTTATATCACCCGTTACTGCAATTTTATTTTTTCTGAAACGCAGCATTATAGCGATGACAGCAGATCAGGTCCAGTAAGTAAATAATTATTGAGGCAAGAACCATTTACCTTTTCTGCAGCGTCGAAGACCAGCCGAAGTTTACTTTTGTTTGGATTGTCAACACCAAAATGAGGTAGGTACCACGTATTCGATGTGACGCCATTTACCACTACTTCCCACGCGTAATCATTTTCCAACAAATGATGAACGCGCTCCTTATATCTTTTAGCAAAACCGGTATCCTTTCCCATTTTCCTTTCGATACCTTTTATCCGTTTCAGTGCGTCATGATACGAGGCGAACTACCTCCTTCCAAGGTAAGCTAATGTACCAGCGTCCGTTAACGAGCGACGCTGATCGCTCAAGCTGATCGATGGTGCACAAATCGTCAACGTTCTGGCGCGGCTTGCCAGACACACCCATAGCATCCAATGCAAACGAGCGTCGGCTGCCCAGGCCACCGCCGGCGTACACAATTTATCTTTAATATTATTTAAATGAGAATACTTATTACTCTATAACAGATAACTTTTGGATAGGCAAACTTAATTCCTTTACACAACGCATTCTTATATTATTATGTAACATATCATCAAAGCTAGCAATGTCCACATTCACAACCGTAGATTCGCATACCATCGAATCATTAGTCCACGCTCCGCGCACCGTCAGCGTCTCGCGACGGCCGCGCAGCCCGGCGAGCGCGGCGAGGCCCGCCCTTATTAGTGACACACTTGACCCGTCGTCAAGCAGTGCGGTGGCATTTACGATACCATTAGGGCCGTGCACACGAATAGGTAACACTTTCAATAACACTTTATTGTCACTCGCGTTAATGTATGTTATTGTTTCCGAAGACACAGTAGGCTCGGCTCGTTGCACGTTAGCCGACGGCGTGGCACTCGAAGCCGATGTATTGTTGTTATCGCCGGCGCGTTCATGTTGTTTACTCGTAGAATAATGCAGGAGACGATGTTGTTGTTCATTACAGCCATCATTTACACACACAGGAGCTGAACACGTTTTTCTATCGTGTTTGGATTTTAAACACTTGTAGCATATACCGTGTTTTTTTACATGTTGCCACCGTAATGCTTTCTTAAATTGTTTACATTCGCTGAGACTATGATGTACCACTGAGTGACAAAACAAACAATTAGCGTTACGTTCTTCGTCTTGAACAAGTACGGTTTGTGTGCGTGAGGCCGTTTTATGTATTGTTTTACTTTTCAGATTTTAATCATTCCGAAATGTAGTGAAAATACTTGCAGTGGTGAAAATCTTTACCACTTCCTCATGTAGAAAATTAGATAAAATAACTAACCTGGGTCTCTTTCCTTCAGAGATCATTTTTAAGCTGTAGTCGGACCACTTGGAGATAAGCACTGTGGGCAGCTTGGAGAGAATGATTGACACAATGTTGGTACCGTATAGGTACTCGTCTCGACCGACTGCTTGTATTGCTTCCACCATATTTGGCACTTTCACCGAAAACTCGACGGTATCTTTATAATAATCCAGTTGTATTGATTGAAGCTTTTTAATATCACGAATTATTCTGGAAATTATGGTGTCAGGGTTACCAAACCGTAGCTCCAACGTCGACATCACTTTGTCAGGTGACATGGCGCTTATGAACAAAGCGGTGACTGCATCCTTCGCTTGCCCTCGTAGGCATTTCCGGAGCCTCCATAGTTTCTCATTAGGTGTGAAGTTACACAATGCGGTCGACTCCTTCATTCACTCTTCTAACCCTGAACATGCCAAGAAAAAAGAATACAGGATTTAAACAGCAGCTGCACCCCCTCCCCAACAAAGTGCACCTCACCAAAATTAGAGGTCTGCACTCAAATCTCTCTGCAGTCCACTACCACCTAGAGACTGAAAAACCAGCGCTGTTTTTCCTTACGGAGACGCAGATAGCGAGTCCGTTAGACGTTTCGTATCTATCTTACCCAGGGTTTACCCTGGAGCACAATTACAAACCGCGCGCGGGAGTGTGTATGTACGCCCGTGACAACACTTGCTATCGGCGTTTCCGTAACCTTGAGGACCCAAGATTTTCGACGCTGTGGGCTCTAGTGGACACAGGTCTGGATAAAATTATCTACGCCTGTGTCTACCACTCGCACAGCGGAGATCAGGAGACAACCAGGCTCACAGAGTAACTCAGTGAGGCGGCTGATGCGGCACAGCAGCGGTACCATTCCGCCCAATTAGTGTTACTGGGGGACTTTAATGCCCACCACCAGGAGTGGCTCTTCCCATACCAGTGCACTGAGCTTGCTGGACGGGAGATGCGTAAGCTTGCGCTTGCGCTTAACCTTACCCAGCAGGTCCAGGGGGCAACGAGGGTGCCGGATGTTGATTCGCACACGGCCAATTGCTTGGACCTTCTGCTGACAACAGAGCCAGACCGATACTCTGTGTCGATAACTTCAATTTTGGGTAGTTCCGACCATAGTCTGGTGAAGTCTGTGTCCATCTACTCCCCGCCCGATCCCAGCCCAAGAGGCACCCGGCGGGTTTGGCGGTACAGGTCAGCAGATTGGGATGGCATGCGATCTTTCTTTGCATGCTATCCATGGCAGCCTACTTGCTTTTCTTCGGATGATCCTTCGGCGTGCGCGGACGTCGTGACGGATGTGTTGCGTCAGGAAATGGAGTACTACATTCCGTTTTCTGACGTTACAATGACCCATGTTGACCGGCCATGGTTTGGCGCCGAATGTCATCGCGCCGACGCGCTTAAACATGAGGCGTATCTGGCATGGGTTGACGCTCGTTTGCGCAAAGTGAGTGACGTGGGTCAAAGGAAGAAAGCCTACAACAGGGCTGACAAGTCCTGCAAGATGGTGTTGAGAGGGGCTCGGTTCGACCACATTGGTTGAATAGGGGCCAAACTTGGTTCTTACCCAGCAGGTAGTAAAGCGTTTTGGTCCCTGGCTATGTCAGTCGAGTCGAACTTCAGCCGTCCCTCACTACCACCACTGCTGAAACTCGACGGGTCGCTGGCCCACTCCGCTGAGGAGTAGGCTAATTTATTTGCCTCTCTTTTTGCGGAATCTTCACGTCTGAACCCTGGTGACGCGCGGCCCCCTCCTTATCCAGATGAATGCGAGACGAGTATGTCGGACATTCGTATCCATCAAAAGGACGTCCGTAAGGTACTGCGCAACCTCGACGTGAACAAGGCTAGTGGCCCGGACGGAATACCAGCAATAGTTCTCAGAACCTGTGCGCCTGAACTGTCTCCGATCTTGACACGCCTTTTCCGCCTTTCGTATGAGACTGGAAAAGTGCCGAATGCTTGGAAGCTAGCTTTCGTATAGCCCGTGCCCAAGGGTAGTCGAGCTGACCCGGCCAACTACAGAACCATCTCTGTAACGTCCATATTCTGTAAGAGTATGGAGCGTGTACTTAACACGAAGCTCCTGGCATACCTAGAAACTAACGAGATCCTTAGTGACCGCCAATACGGCTTCCGCCGAAATCGGTCTACTGGGGATCTTCTAGCGTATGCCATTCACATCTGGAGTGAGGTCATCGAGAGGCACGGGGAAGCGCTTGCCGTCTCCTTCGACATCTCGAAGGCTTTTGATAGGGTCTGGCACGAAAGCCTTATTGGTAAGCTTCCTTCATTCGGTTTGCCCGGTGGTCTGTGTGATTGGATTGCACACTTCCTGAGAGATCGGTCCATTCGAGTGGTTATCGATGGCTGCTCGTCGGACCAATTGGATATCAATGCCGGGGTCCCTCAGGGGTCGGTACTCTCAGCAACTTTATTCTTGCTGTACATTAACGATCTGCTAAAACCCGGCACCTGGTCTGTGTGATTGGATTGCAGACTTCCTGAGAGATCGGTCCATTCGAGTGGTTATCGATGGCTGCTCGTCGAACCAATTGGATATCAATGCCGGGGTCCCTCAGGGGTCGGTACTCTCAGCAACTTTATTCTTGCTGCACATTAACGATCTGCTAAAACCCGGCACCTTTGGGTATGCAGACGACAGCACTGTTGCTGAGAGATACTTGTCCAACGATCGTGCTACCAGGCCTCAGATCTGGTCTCTCCGGGAAGCTATGGTGGAGCGCTTGAACTTGTCCTTGCAGGCAGTCTCCGAATGGGGCGATGCCAATCTGGTCAGGTTTAGTGCTGCTAAAACCCAGGCGTGTCTTTTTTCCGCTAAAAAAAGCCAATTTTACCCGGCTCCAACTTTCCGAGATGCGACCGTGCCAATAACTGAACATCTTGAGCTTCTTGGCGTTACGTTGACATCTACTCTCAATTTTGGCCCTTACATTGAGGCAAAGGCTCAGCTGGCTGCCAAAAAGCTAGGTATCCTTGCAAAGGTGAGAAGGTACTTCACGCCGGAACAGCTCCTCAATTTGTGCAAACAACGTACCCCAGCTCAGTTTGCTCAGCCGCATGAGCACACTGAGACTTTTTTTTTTATAACCTATAGGCTCGCGCTTGACCACAATCTCACCTGATGGTAAGCGATGATGTGGTCGACGGTGAAACACGCTTGCCTAGAAATAACCTATTTACTCTTGACTTAAAGACCCCTAGATTGTAGCTATCGGGAAACACAAACTTCGGCAGGGAATTCCACTCCTTAGCTGTACGCATAATAAAATTGTTTCCAAAACGTTTTGTGCGTATGGGTGGGATGTCTACCATGTATCGATGGCGCATCGCCGTACGTCTGGTAGTCTGATGATGAAACGGGCTAGGAGGAATTATATCGTGCAATTCCATCGCAGACTCTCCGAAATGTAAACGATAAAACACCGACAGGCTGGCAACTAGGCGACGATGTTCAAGACTCTGGAGCTTTGATGAATTATGATTTAGATCGGCGTTTAGAGGCAAACTGTCGGTGGCGGGGTTTTCATAGTGTGACCCGCCTCTATAGCTTACTTATAACTAGGGATGTATCTACATTACTAATTTCTTAAACTATTGTCCGCGTCGCTAACAGATACTATAAGGTTTTCTTTATTTCTTTCTGGGGATCGGAACCCTAAAAACCACGGTAACCGACTTACATTAGTCCGAAAAATGATCAAACTTAAGGTCAGTGAGAAGTGCACATTGCTCGCAGAACGGATGGCCGATGGGGCTGAAAGACAGTGAAATGGGAACCGCATACCAAAAAAATGTAGCGTTGAAAGAACTACGACAAGGCGGACTAATGACTTAACAAAGCTTAAAATCGTTACGGAAAACAGCAAACAGCAACTCTTTATCAACATTTAACTAATTATTTCTTCCCCACAAGGATATTTAAAAACTGGTTTGTAACGACGCGTTATTTGACTTAAAGAATACTTATGTTTAGGTTACCGCCACGCAGTAAAATCATTCAATAAAAACTTAATAACCCGTTCCTGCCTCGTTGAGAGTAGAGTTTTAAACAGCACAAATAATTATGTTGTTCACTTTCGCTTCTTTTTTTTCGTTTATCTTAGTAAGATCGCGCAGTAAGATTCTTCAAAAAAACTTTAACACCCGGTAACCCTGTTTGGAGGGTAGTTTTGTAAAAATAATAATGTCTACTTTGATTATTTACTTTGTGCGATTGTTTGATTTGGTTTGTCCTAAGAAATAGGACTTTTCTTATAAATTTGAACAGCCTATGAATCGTCTTTTGGAGATATTTTTTAATAACTTTTCCCAAAAAATAAACTGACTTCTAAAGCAAAACACTAATAAAAAGTGCAAAAATAACTTTCGATTCGGAAGTCGGTGTTGAAAAACGATAAAAATAAGATAGTACCAAAGACATCGACTTGCGAAATATTATTTTTGTGTGTTCCTGTTTTCGTTTATTCGTGTTTTGACACCGACTGCCGAAATTTAAGCTATTTTTCACTTTGTCGTGTTATTATTTGGAAGTCGGTTGTTTTTTTTTTGTAAAAAGTATTTTTAATTTTTCACCTTGTAGTGGTACATATTGGACAAGTTCTTTAAAAGTTACCTATAATGCCCACTGTGATGCCAGAAGAGATTACCCGAATAACATAAAACATGAACGAAACCGGTGGAATGAGAGTGTACCAGGGAAAACTGTTAACATTTGCGTACCCATGTAGAGCGTATTGGCGTGATGATATGTTATGAAATTGTGTTAATAATAAACAGACATGCGATTGCAGCAATCGGTTCACTTTGTCAAAAGTTCTGAAGGAACACACACAAAAATAAATACAGTCGAATTGATTACCTCTTTTTTAGGGTTCCGTACCCAAAGGGTAAAAACGGGACCCTATTACTAAGACTTCGCGGTCCGTCTGTCTGTCTGTCTGTCTGTCTGTCTGTCTGTCTGTCTGTCACCAGGCTGTATCTCATGAACTGTGATAGCTAGACAGTTGAAATTTTCACAGATGATGTATTTCTGTTTCCGCTATAACAACAAATACTAAAAACAGAATTAAATAAATATTTAAGTGGGGCTCCCATACAACAAACGTGATTTTTTGCCGTTTTTTGCGATAATGGTACGGAACCCTTCGTGCGCGAGTCCGACTCGCACTTGGCCGGTTTTTTTTAAGTCGGTAAATGTAATAATGTCGGACTTTGTTTTTTATTTTGGATAAAATGAGCCAAGTGTCAAGTATATTTGGCAAAAATGTGATTATACATAAAAATCCACATTTTCGACACCTTAAAGGCAATGTCTGAAAACCCCTTCTTTCTTAGTGTTCCTTTAAATAAAAAAGAAGCCTTGTGAAATAAGATACTTCAAAAAAACTTTAACATAACTTATTTATTTATTAAAACTTGATGCAACATAAAAGTGCATAGGCCGACTTAATACCTGAGGCATTCTCCACCAGTCAACGAAGGGCGGTAGAGAGATAGCATGGCAGGTGCATAAAAAAAATAATAATAATATAATAGACATAAACTGAGTCATCATCATCATATCATCATATCAGCCGAAAGACGTCCACTGCTGGACATAGGCCTCCCCCAAGCGTCGCCACATTGACCGGTCCCGTGCGTCTCACATCCAGTGAATCCCCGCAACCTTCACCAGGTCATCGGTCCACCTGGTGGGAGGCCTTCCAACGCATCGTCTTCCGGTTCGCGGTCGCCACTCCAGAACTTTTCTGCCCCATCGGCCATCCGTTCTGCGAGCAATGTGCCCTGCCCACTGCCACTTAAGTTTGGCAATTCTTCGGGCTATGTCGGTAACCCTGGTTCTCTTGCGGATCTCTACATTTCTGATTCGATCACGCAAGGATACTCCGAGCATAGCCCTCTCCATTGCCCTTTGCGTGACTGTAAGCTTTCTGATGAGGCCCATTGTGAGCGACCACGTCTCAGAGCCATAGGTCATCACTGGCAACACACACTGGTCATAGACCTTCATCTTGAGGCACTGTGGTAAGTTGGACGAGAAGACACCGCGCAATTTCCCGAACGCTGCCCAGCCGAGTCGGATTCGACGGTTGACCTCTTTCTCGAAGTTGGCCCTACCCAACTGGATCGTTTGTCCCAAGTAGACATAATCTTCCACAACTTCGAGTGTAGAGTCATTATAGTAATAGAGTCATAGTTCAAGTTCTGTTACATGGGCATTCAACATAACCTTGGTTTTGTCCATGTTCATTTTAAGACCCACTCTTTTGGAAGCTCTACTGAGGTCATCGAACATTATACTGAGGTCCTCCATGGTCTCAGCCATGACCACTATATCGTCGGCAAACCGAAGGTGAGTGATGTACTCGCCATTGACGTTGATGCCTAGCCCTCTCCAGTCCAGAACCTTGAAGACATCCTCCAGTGCAGCGGTAACCAGTTTCGGAGATATGACGTCTCCCTGTCTCACACCTCGCTGCAGAAAGATAGGTTCCGAGGCCTGATCCTGAAGTCGGACTGACATGGTGGCGTTTTTGTACAAACACTTCAACACCTCGATGTACCGGTAGTCGATTTGGCACCGTTGGAGAGACTGCAGTACAGCCCAAGTCTCGATTGAATCGAAGGCTTTCTCGTAGTCCACAAACGCTAAACAGAGAGGCAGGTTATACTCTTCGGTCTTCTGTATAACCTGCCGCAGCGTATGTATGTGGTCTACGGTGCTAAAGCCTTTTCGGAATCCGGCTTATTCGGGAGGCTGGAAATCGTCAAACCTGCGCGCGAGACGATTCGTGATGACTCTTGAAAACAGCTTGTAGACATGGCTAAGAAGTGAGATGGGCCTATAGTTCTTCAACAGGGCATTGTCACCCTTCTTGAAAAAGAGTACCACCACACCCCTGCACCATGCCTGTGGCGTTTTCCCCTCGAGTATGACGGCACCAAACAGCTTCTGAAGGGCCTTAAGTATTGGTTTTCCACCCGCCTTCTTTGGCACCCGCCTTCTTTCTTCTTTGGGGTGCATGAAAGGAGCCTCCCCGAGTGGCGTTAATCTTAATCGTACTGCGATTCCAAACGCCCGGCGCACCCTGGACAGCTAGCACTCGGTAACGCAGAGTCTAGCTGACCAATCCTTTCACCACGATGGCACATCTAAACGGTTCTAGTCAGAACTATGATCAACGCCCCTTATTAAGGCCAAAATATAACAAAAGAGTCACCTCTAAGGACATCCACCACAAGCTTTCAAAGCCCGCCCTTATTATTACCTCAATTAACATCGAAGGATTCTCTGAAAACAAGTCTCAGTTGCTGTCTCAACTATGTCAGAATATAGACTGTGACATTCTCTGTGTCCAGGAAACTCATCGTGGTACCGAACATCTAAGGCCACATATCCCCGGAATGAATCTTGCTCTGGAGATTCCTCACACACAATACGGAAGCGCCATTTTTGCCAAACCCTGCGTAACTATTCTGTCCGCAACCTGGAGTAATGAAAATTGCACGGAAATTCTTACAGTGGATCTAGGTACTTGCTCAATCACTTCAGTTTATAAGCCGCCTAACCAACCTTTTGACTTTCACAAACCACCTAATTTTGACAACCAACAGACTAAAGTAGTTGTTGGTGACTTCAATAGTCATAGTATTTCCTGGGGGTACCGCGACACTAACGCAGACGGCAATTTAGTTGAGGAGTGGGCTGATGCATCAGATCTGTCACTCATACACGATGCCAAGCAACCTGCATCTTTTAATAGTCGACGTTGGAAACGTGGCTACAACCCAGATTTGGTATTCGTCAGTACTAATATAAACTCTTTGTGTTCTAAACTCGTCCTCCAACCAATCCCAAACACACAGCACAGGCCCATCACGTGTGAGATTAGAGCGGCAATTAAGCCCCGACAGGTCCCCTATAAAGCACGCTTTAACTTTTCGAAGGCAAACTGGGAAAAATTCTCTACCGATGTGGATGCCAATTTACGAGACACAGAACCTAACCTAACCTTCTAACTATGATCAGTTTGTGGATACCATATGGAATGTGTCACGTCAATGCATACCTAGAGGCTGCCACACACCATACATAGCCGGCCTTACTCCAGAATCTGTGGATCTTCTTAAGACCTACGAAGACCTTTACGAGAATGACCCCTTTTCTGAGGATACAATTGCTGCTGGGGATGCGTTGGTGTTCATGTTGGGTGAAACCCGTAAACAAAAATGGATCACTACAGTAACAGACACCAACATGACCCACAACAGTAAGAAAGCCTGGTCCACAATACATAAACTTACTGGAGACCCTCCGGACCCTGTCAACCAGGGCTTCGTTACAGCCAATAAAATAGCCCAACAGCTGCTACTCAACGGAAAGCCTCCCCATAAACTTCCAAGGGCCAAACGGTCTGTTAATGCCTTTGAAAGTTCTAATAAAATCAGCAAGTCTTTTACTCTCACAGACATCATTCCGGCCATCGAGGCGTTGAAAAATGGCAAGGCAGCTGGCGTCGATGACATAACTGTTGATCAGATAAAACACCTGGGGCCTTTGGCTGTATCGTGGCTATTGGCACTCTTTAATAACTGCATGGCTTCTGCAAACATTCCCAAATTATGGAGGAAGACCAAAGTCATTGCACTACCAAAACCAGGTAAGCCCTCCGACGACCCCAAAAGCTACCGGCCCATTTCTCTATTATGTCACACATATAGAATGGTTTCTAGGATCGACTGGACGTGTCTTCCCCAAGTTATGTTTGACAATTCAGTTATTCCCTTCAGTGAGAAAGTTAGAAACTTGGGGATTTTCATCGACAAGGACTTCTCTTGGACTGCTCAACTGCAAGAAGTCAGCCGTAAGTTGTTTTCATCTGCTGCAACTTTGAGGAGACTGCGTAATTTTCTTCCGACTGCCACTAAGATTGCGCTTGCACAATCTCTTCTTCTTCCCATCCTTGATTATGCTGATGCCAGCTATCTTGACCTTACTCAAGAACAACTCGATAAACTTGAGCGGCTTCAAAATGTTTGTATACGGTTCATATTTGGTTTGCGCAAATATGACCATGTTTCAGAATTTCGTGTAAAGCTCAAGTGGTTGCCAATTCGCCTTCGCCGGAATGCTCACATTCTTTCTCTTTTGTTTAATGTGCTCTTTACTCCTTCTACACCTCTTTACCTCAAAGATCGTTTTCAGTTTATCTGCGATTCCCACACGAAATCTCTAAGGTCATCAGATAACTTGCGACTTAGAATGCCAATGCATTCCACAACTTTCATGGATAAATCCTTTACTGTCCAGGCTGCTCGTCTGTGGAATTCATTGCCTGACCCAATTAAACGTGCTCATCGTTGCCTGTATTTAAAAAACTCATCAAAGAACATTACCTATCGCTGTGATTGTGCTCTTTGTTTTTAGACATAATGTGCTTTGAATATCGTAAATCATTTATTTTCATTGCTTATATATTTGTATGTATGTATTTATGCATCTATAATTTAGCATATGTATTTATTTGTGTTTCTAGAAAATATTATTGTAATTACATTATGTTCATTGTTGGTATTGTCGCACCAATGACAACCCCATGTCATGTCCAGGTAATCTCTGTCCATTCCAGGTTGCCTGGAAGAGATCGCGGTATGCGATAAGGCCGCCCATTGTATGTTTTTAGTATTAAGTTTCTTTTTCTTGTTTATTATGGTGTACAATAAAGTGTATATAAATAAATAAATAAGCTGTTTGAAAGACTTCTATTAAACCGCCTCACAGCAGAAATTGACTCGGCTCTAATCCCTGAGCAAGCAGGATTCAGACCTGGTAAGTCTTGTTCTAGCCAGGTTCTCCGACTGACAGAATATATAGAGGATGGGTACGAAGCTAACAGAGTCTCTGGTGTCGTACTTGTTGATCTTTCGGCAGCTTACGACACCATTAATATCAAAAGACTGCTCGGGAACGTCAGGAGCCTTACTAAGGACCAGGGTTTTGTACGCATACTGAGTGAACTCCTGCACAACCGCCGTTTCCAGGTGTGCTTCCAGTCCACCAAGAGTAGATGGCGACGGCAAAAAAACGGTCTCCCTCAGGGCAGTGTGTTGGCGCCGACGCTTTTTAACATCTACACGAACGACCAGCCCACCACACAACACACGGAGCGTTTCCTATATGCGGATGACTTGGCCTTAGCAACGCAAGCAGCGACTTTTGAAGCCGTGGAACACACACTGACAATGGCACTCGACTTACTGGGAGAATATTATGACCGCAATGCTCTGCGGCCCAACCCATCCAAGACACAGTCGTGCGCATTTCACCTTCGCAACTTGCATGCCAATCGGACACTCGCCATCTCGTGGCGGGGAACTAAAGTCGAACACTGCTCGAACCCCAAATACCTGGGAGTGACGTTGGATAGGGCCTTAACATATAAGTCACACTGCTACGTCACAAAGCAGAAAGTCGGGAACCGTAATAGCTTACTCCGTCGCCTTATTTCCACCAACTGGGGAGCGGCACCCGATGTTCTCCGCACAACTGGTATGTCTCTATGCTTCTCTGCTGGCGAGTTTGCGTGCCCGGTGTGGCACCGATCCACTCATGCCAAACAAGTAAACACAGCCCTAAATGAGACATGTCGGATAATATCGGGCTGCTTAAAACCAACTCCTCTTAATAAGCTCTACCCGCTAGCAGGCATAGCACCACCTGCCATACGAAGGGATGTCGCATGTGCGATGGAAAAAAAGCACCAGGAATCCGATTCCCGACATCCTCTCTACAACTATTCAACAACTCTGGGAAGATTGAAGAGTCGTAGGAGTTTCTTGCGTACTACACAGGCAATCCAAGGCAGGCCGCCTGAGGAGAGGGGAAAGCTGTGGGTGGAGAAGTGCCCACCACCCCATGACTTTGTTGAGCCTAAGGAACATCTGCCCCTTGGTCATGAATTGCAGTGGCCTGTATGGAAGGCATTGAATCGGCTACGTACCCAGGTGGGCCGCTGCAAATATAATTTGGCGAAATGGGGGATTATTGATTCGTCCAACACTCGGTGCGAGTGTGGTGCCCCTGTACAGACTATGTCCCACTTGCTGGAGTGTCCTGGCTGTCCATTCACTTGCACCCTGGAAGACCTGTACGGTGCTTCTGACGCTGCAATAAGCGTGGCCGCCTACTGGGCCCAGATAATCTAATTAAATGTGCCATCGAATCGAAAAGAAGAAGACCCGCCTTCAGGAGTTCGGCCGTACAGGTCGTACAGGCTAACGTCCGGTATGTCTTCGGTATAGTGACGGGTCAATCTAGCTCTAGGGTCTTTTACTAGATTCGCGACGGGTTTACTGGTTGACGTGTACAACTGCCCATAGAATTTCTCGATCTCCCTCAGAAGCTCCGGTTTGGCGGATATGATCCTGCCATCGTCGGTCTTCAGTTTCGTCGCTCTGCCCAATAGACAGATCTCTTGCAAAGACCTTGGAGCCCTTATTCCGCTCAATTGCGTCTTTAATACGCTCAGTATTATAGCGGCGGAAGTCGCTTTTCAAGGACTTTGAGATCCGTCTATTAAGCTGCATTTCAACGCATCGTCTGAAGACTGCAGGATCATCTCACGCCTCTCCTTCATAAGCTTGAGAGTAGGATCAGAGAGCTTTTTGTTTATATCTGTACGGCGGGTCTTGAAAAACTTAGACCCGACCGTATGGACAGCTTCCACGAACCCGTCGCTGTATTCGTCCACGGAGCTCCCTAGGCACTCGAAACGATTCTGGAGTTCGAGCTGAAAGCTCTCGGGGTTTTGGATCTGGATCTGTGCTGGACGGAGCGTTGATTTCATCAGTCGAGACCTTTCAAGCTTGATATTAATGTTCAATGTGCCTCTTACCATTCGGTGATCGCTCCCGGTTTTCACCGAATTGATCACAGAGACATCATTGAACATTTGCTTCTTGGTTGACATGATAAAGTCGATCTCGTTTTTTGTTGCACCATCGGGGCTTTGCCAGGTCCACTTCCTATGCTCACGCTTTCTGAAGCAGGAGTTCATCATGTAGAGGCCCTCCTTCTCCATAAAACTGGCCAGTAGGTGACCCCGGTGGTTCCGACGTCCAACTCCAAATTGCCCCACTTGCAGCTCATCCTCGTCTCGTTTGCCCAGTTTTGCGCTGAAGTCCCCCATGACAACGGTGAAGTGAGTTTTGAAACCATGCATGGCTATAGAGATATCCTCATACATGGTCTCTACCTCGTCGTCGGGGTGTGCCGAGGTCGGGGCGTAGACCTGTATGACCTTCAGCGAATATCTCGAGGATATTCTGAGTATAAGGTACGCCACCCTGGTCGACACACTCTCGATCTTCACCACGTTGTTCACAAGGGAACTGTGGACGATAAACACCACACCACCCTGGGACTGCCGGTCACCCTCTCGGAAATAGAGCAGGTTACCGGATTTGAGGATTATCGAGTCCTCCCCCTCTCTTCGGACTTCAGATAACCCTATAATACTCCATCGCAACCTGCTTCAATTCTTCCTCGAGTTTGGCTATCTTCTCTTCGGTCCGGAGTGTTCGCGTGTTGTATGTTGCCAGGGCTAGTCGTCGGTGTTTATTGGGGTAGCCGGGTTCACTCCGGGGATTCTTCGCACCCCTTGCCACGCCATCGCCTCGACCGCTACGGGCTGCCGGGTACTCGGGGCCGTTTTTTATTTGTGCTATTCATTTGGTTTGGGGGGGTTTGCCTAAATCGCCACGCTTGGCAGGCGGGTTGGCGATCGCAGTTTGTTGTTGAAGAGCACAGAGAACGCTGCTGCCCATTCTCTGGTGTATCCCTTAGTCGCCTCTTACGACACCCACGGGAAGATATGGGATGGTGAGATTCTTTACGTCCGACACCATACGTAACCTAAACTGAGTAGAAAAGTATTATAGTAGAATTACTTAGCTTAGTGTGGTATGTCAAATATAAACGTATTACGAGTACCACAAGATATTAGACTTTTCATGGAAATAAATTGTCCCCCTACCACTCCCTTTAAGTTTGAATATTCAAAAACTTCTCCGTAGTGCTCCCCTATATCATAAAACCGGCCAAGTGCGAGCCAGACTCGCGCACGAAGGGTTCCGTACCATTATTGCAAAAAACGGCAAGAAAATCACGTTTGTTGTATGGGAGCCCCACTTAAATATTTATTATATTCTGTTTTTAGTATTTGTTGTTATAGCGGCAACAGAAATACATCATCTGTGAAAATTTCAACTGCCTAGCTATCACGGTTCATGAGATACAGTCTGGTGACAGACAGACAGACAGACAGACAGACAGACAGACAGACAGACGGACAGACGGACCGCGGAGTCTTAGTAATAGGGTCCCGTTTCTCCCTTTGGGTACGGAACCCTAAAAAAGAATTATGCTCTTTCAGTACACGTAAAGGGGGTTTGTTGTTTTTCTCGTCCATCCCATGTTGTAGAGTAGGTATCGTTTGATAGGCAATTCAAAAATATTACGGTTTTGTGAAAACTATTTTTCGATTCAGGGATGCCTCATCATCAGCCTTATACTCGTAATGTTCCCACTGCTGGGACACAGGCATCCTCTTTGTGAGAGAGGTAATTATTCAGGGATGCGTTTACGTAAAATTAAACTTTAAATTGCTAATTTTTGTTAGAATCAAGTGTGGGGGAAACTAGACTCTAACAAAATGCCCCTGTCAGCTAAATGGTTGATTTTGGATATGTAAAAAAAATCAAGGCAGTAGTATATCATCATCTGTCTGTGGGTCGGCTTCCAGTCTTACCGGATGAAGCTAAGTACCAGTGTTTTACGTTGAGCGACTGCCTATCTGACCTCCACAACCCAGTAACTGGGTAACGCGATACCCCTTGGTAAGACTGGTGTCAGATCTCAGGCTTCTATTACCCGTAACGACTGTCAAAGATCTTCAAATGACAGCCGGGACCAACGGCTTAACGTGTTTTCTGAGGCACGGAAACTCGGTATTTTGAAATGATCACTCATTCACGGAACGACCTCGTCAAGCGTTGCTTAACCTTGACGATTGACCAGTGCGGCTGTTATTATTTAGCCACGAGCTCCTTTTAAACAGGAAGTGTCAATGAAATTAGTTCTCCATACATAAACAGAAAGAAACAACTGCCTAAACAATATGTGTTACTAGTTACCAATTTAGAAATAAAAAGAATAACAAAAATGTATGGATACGTTTTGACATATTATATTCTTCATAGGGATGTACCCCTTAAATGATATATCGATAGAGTAAAAGTATAATCACACACATATTCTAGGGCGTTTATGATACGTATAATGAAATAAAAACTGTTAGTAATGTATCAAAATAAGACTAGTTACGCTACCTAATATGTGTTTGTAAGTAGTATATAATATAACGAATTTAAAAGAAAACTATCAAAGCTAAGTAGGCTTTATAAGTTTACGAGTAAAATTCGGCCAACTTATAAAATGTACTTGGAAAAGTAAAAAAAATAATTTTCGTTAGAGCTATGTTCTGTGCTTTCATTGTTTATGAACTTCAGTATATTTACCTATACTTCATAAAACATAGCTGTAATTCTGCGACATATTTCAAACTGACGTATAAATCAAAATCAAAATCAATAATTTTTATTTCACATAGGCTTACATAGGCACTTATAAAACGTCGACAAAATGTGCACGGTTCGGGTTGGTCGATTCCTATGGAAAAGAACCAAAATCCATGGTTACTCTTTTAAAAAATTGTTTAGTTTTACAATATTTCCATGTTACAGCAGTACTTAGATGGGGGGACAACGCAGGCCTGATAATAAGTCGTAAGAAACTAAAACAAAAAATGATTATATAATAAATAAACAAAAGATTAAAAAAATTAAAACGAGATAAAATGTTAACAAATGTTAACAATCTAGAAATCTAGAAGGCCTACAATGTTCACACATTTACAAAACAATCGGTAAAATAATCTATACAAAATATAACAAGACTAAATTTAACATGTGGCACAAATGTTGTTATCGGTGCCTTAACTATTCTTAGCAAAGGGCTATAAAGATAATTGAAAACCATTGTAAAAAGTCTTATTAAATGAAGAAAAATTAGATTGAGAATAGTTAGAGACATCCACATATTTGTGCCGTTTATGAGTTACCAGGGAAGCCGCATGTGCAGAAGGAGCTAAAACCAAATATTTTTATCTTCAACGTAGTCCTTGATTTTATAATATGCTTTTAAGGACACGTTTGATGTGATTTTTGAACTTTCCATCGGTCAGTTCTATAACTGACTTTGGCAACTTGTTATAAAAGCGTATAATGTTTATAAGAGAAGACTTGCTAGTTTTCGTTAATCTGAATTTGGGTAATACAATTTCGTGTTTACTGCGTGTATTTAAATTATGGAAGTCCCTTCTAGTTTTGAAAAGCCCTCGATTTTTGCGGACATACAAAATACATTCTAAAATATAAAGTGAAGGTAGAGTCAGTATATCGATCTCTTTAAATTTTTCTCTGAGGGTCTCGCGAGGACCCATTTTATAGATCGCGCGGATTGCCCTCTTTTGTAATATGAAAATTGAGTCAACGTCTGCTGCTGATCCCCACAGCAGCATGCCATAAGACATAATACTGTGGAAATAAGCATAGTATACCAGCCTAGCTGTGGCAACATCGGTTAACTGCCTTATTTTCCTTACTGCATATGCAGCTGAACTTAACCTACCCGAAAGAGTACTAATGTGCGCGCCCCACTGCAGTTTTGAATCGATAGTAATCCCTAAGAATACAGTTTCAGCTATAACTTCAAGATTTTTGCCGTCAAGATTTAAATTTAGGTCACGTTGTGGTACATTTGGTAAAGAGAACTTAGGACATTTAGTTTTTTTCGCATTCAGTAAAAGATTATTAGCTGCGAACCATTTTGAGAGAATAATTAGACTTTCGTTGACCTGTAAGACATCCGTATCTTTCCTATCTATTTTAAAAATTAGCGAAGTATCATCAGCAGATAGAATTATAGCCGATGATTTGGCCATCATAAAATGGAGGTCATTGTTTACAACAAGGAAGAGGAATGGGCCGAGAATTGAACCTTGAGGCACGCCCAGCTTGACTAGAGACCCGGAGGACGTCGCCCCATTAAAATTTACTTTTTGCTGTCTGTTTGATAAAAAGGAAAGCAGCTTGTCCTCGAATTCCGTAGTGGTGTAATTTACAGATCAGTGTGTTGTGGTCGACGCAGTCGATCGCTTTTGAGAGATCACAGAAAATGCCAATGGCATCTTGGGACTTCTCCCAAGATTCCAAAATGTGATTGATGAGTTTTACTCCTGCGTCCGTTGTCCCATTTGAATTTGCAGGAAACTATTTGAATTGAAGTGAGACAAAATCTGGTCCAGCATGATTTTTTCATAGATTTTACTAAATGCTGAAAGCACAGATATAGGTCTATAATTAGAGGGATCAGCCTCTTACAGCCTGATTTGAAAATTGGTACTACTTTACTGTGTTTCATTAAGTCAGGAAACGTACCGCTGTCCAACCATTGATTGAATATGCCTGTTAGGACAGGAGCAATTGAGTCAATAATATCTCCAAGAACCCTAACGGATATCCCCCATAAGTATTCAGTATTTTTTATATTCAGACTTTTGAACGCGTTTTTAATTGTATCAATACATATTGGTTTAAATCTAAAGGTTGGTAAGTCTTTAGTAAAGTTTTCCTTAAGAAGAGCTTCAGCTAATTTAGATGAGGAGGGAAGAGACTTCGTAACCTCTAACGGAATGTTGGTAAATACATTTTCTAATGTCTCAGCGACTTCTTGCTTATCAGAAATGGTTTGATTAGTTATTTCCAAAGACAACTCATTCTGATCGCGTAGTTGTGTCTTTCCGGTTTCTCTATTAATTACTTGCCACACAGTTTTTATTTTATAATTAAAAACACCAATTTTTTAAATTATTATTTGAGATTTTGCTTGAGCGCAGACTCTTTTGAATATTTTGGAATAGTTTGTAACATAAGTGTTGAAAACTTGATCGGAAGTCAAAGTTTTTTAGTAATATAAATTATATAAGATATCTCGGCTTTTTCTTATGCCCACAGATTCACTAAATTTTGATTTGTAATTGTTGACTTTAACTGTTTTTACAGGACACGTTTTATTGAATTCTTGGCAAACTTTAGAAAACAACGTGCCGTAATTTATATTGGGGTCTTTTGAATCAAAACTGGCGTTACATAGGTTGCTAAAAACATTATTATTAAAAGTTTTTTTTTTTTTTGTTTGAGTTCTTAATCGAATTGATTTAGCTAGGTTATTATTGTTTTTATCTGACTCAAAAGATACTAGTTGACCAGTATGGTCTGACCTAACGCCACTAGTTAAAAACGATTTTTTTACTTTACAATTAGTGAAAACATTATCAATGCACGAAGCTGAAGTTGCTGTTATTCTTGTCGGTTCATTAAATAAATATTTTAAGTTAAATGATTTAAACAATGATATGAGCTTACATTTTTCAGGTGAATTTACTAACAGATCTATATTTAAGTCACCACAAACAAAAACTAATTTATTATCCCTGAAAAGTTTACTTAACAATTCTTCCATTGTAATTAAAAACAACGACAAGTTTGATGCTGGTGGTCTGTAAACACACAAGATAGTATGTACCTCGACCTCTGCACATGCTACCTCACATAAGCGATCAACAGAGTAAGCAGTGATATCCTTCCTTTCCTTATATTTGAGATGACTATTACAAAGTATCAGGGTACCACCACCCACTGAGGATCTCTTGTACGCGCTGGCAACTGAAAAATTATTTACATTAAACAACATCCTATCCGGTTTTAACCAAGTTTCACAAAAACATAAGATATCCATGTGGTATTTATCTACTAACAATTCGACGTCTAAAATTTTGCCGGAGAAGCAATTTATATTTTGATGATATAGTAAAATATTACTATTTGTCTTCTCTTTTGTTGGCTCTAATAGTTTAAAGAATCTACAGTAGTATTATCAGAAAAACTGGATAATACTGTTAAATCACTAAACCTAGTCTCAGTTAAATCATCAATAACTGCGTGTATATTAAAAGCTAACAATGTAGCTAATAAATGTCGACTATTTTTGGGAAGAAACATGGTCCCGAATCAAAACAAAATCACTAAGTAAATTGTTGGTGTCAAAAAACAATAAACGGTCACTATGACGACCAGATAAAATATGCATCAAGTTATTTAAACTAGAAATATATTCATTTTCCTGAACAAGTAACTTGTCAGAATAGGGCAATGCACAAAATATTAATTTGCCTAACCTTAATTTAAGCAGGCTGTCAATACCATTAACTAAGTCCCTTTTTGTTACACTAAGGCTATTTCCAAAAAGAAGTACTACAGTAGTTTGCTAATTCAATTGTGTCTGTTGAATTTTATGAATAAGCTCATTAAATTGCAGTTTATGATAACAATGGTTCACTATTGTATGTTTAGAACAGTTATTTAACAAAGATCCAAAACATGTTCCTAAACTATCAAAATATACTAAGACATTACTTTTGGTGGGGTTCAAAGTTGTTGCAGTATGAGCGATGGATAAAGTTGTAGGAGCAACATGTTGTGACATGAGAGGTGGCGGAACAGCAGCACAACTACAGGTGAGGTTGTTAGTCAATGACTCATACCTCTCTGCGTTACACTTCACCAGGTCCACCAACTCACAGGCCTCCTGCATGCGCTCACTTAACATCTGTTGACTACATTCATATTTACAAAATATTTCCTTCATTGTATTTTCCCTACTCAATAATTCCCTTTGAAGGTTCTGGATGTCAAAATCATACATTTGTGTACTATTTTCTACTATTACATATATTTAATTGGTTTTTTAAGTTTCTGAAATCTCTTCTAAGGTTAACATTATATTTGTAAATACTTTGAGTTTTTAAAAGTTTCTTGTATTTCTTAATACTTTTATTGAAGTTAATATATTTCTTAATTTTATTATGACTGCTTAGAATTGGACATTTAGCAATGGTAAACGGTATACGTTATTGTTAGCCTGTCAAGCACTATTGTTACTGTATTGATACTGACAGCTGTCGCAAAGATCAAGCTATCTTTTATAAAGTAAAGATATCCTGCCTGCCTAGCCTTTATCCCAATTATTGTTGGGGTCGGCTTCCAGTCTTACCGGATTCAGCTGAGTATGTTTTACATGGGGCGACTGGTAAAGTAATGAATAAATAAAGTAAAGATATGTTGGTGATAAAAGATAGCTTGATCTCTGCGATAGCTGTTTGTACGATGACCACTGTGTGCGTTGCTTTTAAACTGTTTGCTATGTTACTTCTTTTAAAAAAAACCCTATCTGGCTACTACATAGAACAAAATTGCGAGCAACAAAAATGTCTCAAATGGTACAAAGAACAAAAATGTAGGACATTAGCACAAAATAGTGGGCAGTGTTGACCAATGCAATGCACAGTTTTTGTAATTACAACTCGTCGGAAAAGTTTACGTGAGTTTTAATAGCCACATGTGAAAAGTTAAATGAAGCCATCACACGAATTTATTTGAAATTGTCTCTCCTGAAAATTTTAATTGTACAACTTTTTTTGGTACTTGTACTCCATTTGATGTATGGAGGATGTGAGCTGGTATTTTTGGGTTATTTTTATAAGATTTTCTGGCTATTATTGAGAATTTGAAGTCTAGAGAGAATAAGAATGACGCGGATGCTATCTTTTATCAGGTTAGGTAGAGCGAAGATGAGAGTAGCTGAGACTCGAGATGAATGGTGTGCGATTAGAGAGGCCTCTCTCCAGCTGGTGGATGATGATGATTGTGACTATGTCTTTTCTTACTTACTTGTTAATTTGCCCCTGACAGTTACTAGTTATCGAATTTAAAACTAAGAAAATGTTCCTTTCGGCCGTTTCTATACAATAGTTCGTTTAATAGAAAGCATATTTGACATTACAATAATTGTTTTTGTCGCTTACGTAGCGGTGCAAGGAAGCGTGAAAGAGCCAAGTGACTAGCGGACCTTACCGAATGTTGGAAAAACAATCCCTTTACAGGTTCTTTTGTAATGTGTCCAAATTTCAGCAAAGGAAAGGAGCATTAGCAATTTATTATAACGATGTAGGAGAGGAAAAATTAAAACATACCAGAGAGCCATGCAGAGAAGTATTCTTAATCAGAAATTTAGAGGCAAGGAACGGGACAGCTAAATAACCATTTTTTAAATTTTTATATTATATCAAATTATAAAAGTAAATATAATAATAATATTTCTTGATCCTTGTTTTTATTATTCTTCTCTGTTACTATTTGATTGTTGCTTTTGTGTTATGTATGTGTGGAATAAAATGTATGTATACTCTATTCTAAGAAAAAGGGCAAAATTATGCTTTTTAAATTAATACATGGGCTGGCTCTCCCGGTAAAATAAAGAGATGTCGCCTTCTGGAAATATGGGAAGACTTAATTAATTATATTAGACCAAGACAAGAACAATTGGAGAGAAATGGAAATAGCCAACAGTTGTCGAGTAGTCCTTAATAAATAGACTAAAGTGCTTTCTAATAAGTAATTGTATATTTAAAGGAAAAAATAATATTATGTGAACTTTGTCAGCGAAAGCAAATAATTTTATTTAACAGGACCTGTCCTGTTAATATTATATTATAACAGTCTGTACACGAAGTAAAGATGCGCCGACAATGATAAACATACGCCGTCCAGTGAAAAAACAACATCGCAAATTCGCAATCAGAAAACGACGGCAAAGCTTCACTCCGCTCTACAATATTATCCTCTATTGACACTGTTGTATTAAAAAAACATTAATCCCCATAGCAACAAGAACCATTAGCCAACACATAATTACCAAAAACGATTAAATCATCCAGATAGGGAAACACAGGATTCTGTAATTTAGAAGACAATTGGCTGTCACTACCTAACATCGTCAATGATGACTGGCAATCAATCTTTTTCAAAGCGGATCCCTTAACAGCCCAATGAATGGCTGCACGGTTTCAGAGAGACATTAGAACTATTCAGTAATTCCACATCGGATTTGTTAACATCTATCTGTCTTGTAAAGGATAGATTTATAGATCGGCTGAGGACAATGAAATATTTGGTCCTTTTTGGAAATGGGATGGATGTTTCTGAAGATAAAATAGGTCTCCTTACATTATATCTGCTTTACATTTTGCTCAAGAAATAAGGGTTCGCTCAGGATTATCTTAATCTTTTTAGACTGGAAGCCAGTTTTAATGTAGTTAGTCAGTAGACTGTAATCATAACTGAAGTTTGTTTAGTGTCGATGTTGCTGTATAAGCCCGAAATACAGTAATAAATCCTAGGTTTTACCAGTATATTTACCAAGTCTTATTTTTATTATTATTCTGTATTGACCAACTGGTGGGCTAAGGGATAGCCTCATAGCCTTTCAACGCTTTTTTTATTTTGCCTTCTCTGGCCAATCCATCAAAAACGAGCCCAGATCGTTCCGCCAGCGTATCTTTGGTCTGCCTCGGTTAAGACATCCGTCCTCAGGCACCCACTGTACGTGATCCTGGCCCATCGGTCCCGATGTATCCTACAAGTGTGAGCCGCCCAGTCCAGTCAGTTCAGCCTCGCAGACTTATCGCCAACATCGGTGCTGCCTGTCTTGGAGTGTTTTATGGGATAGCGAATGCGATCGGTGGGTTTAATTTTTAATATGCTACGCTCCATTGCTCTGAACTTCAAGTTTAGAGATCTGAAATCAAGCCAAACAGTAAAAAAAAATAGGGGGCGAGCCTGAAACTCCGGGCAATTACTGGGCAATTCCTGAAGGAAAAGCCCAATATCATTTTGCTCGACAAGGGAATCTAACCTTAGGACCTCGTTCTCCGCTGCAGCGCTTGCAACCAATTAGACCAATGTAAATCTGTGGTTAATTAGATAACTTTTAACCGATTTACCAAGAATTGACGGTGAAATCGGTAAAATTACATAAACACTAGCTAAGCAGCTTCGCTAAGCAGCTTCGCTCCCGTCAAAATTATAGCCTATGTTATTCGGAAATAATGTAGGTTTCCATAGATGAAAGAATTTTTGAAATCGGTGCAGTAGTTTCGAAACCTATTCAGTACAAACAAACAAACAAAAAAAAATTTCCTCTTTATAATATTGGTATAGATAAAAACATAGATACAGTCGAACAAAGAGCCTCATCCTTTTTGGAAGGTTAGTTAAAAAGAAGGAAGTTCTATTTTCAGCGGTATGTTTTTTGTCTATGGTTTTGTTTCAAAAACAAAGAAACGATAATAAGAACGCCGCCTTCGAATTTGAAGTTATTCCTCACTTTGTAAAGTTTTAATTTCCAAGATGGTTGAATTTTTTGTATAAGTTATTTATTCCTTTCTTTAAAAGGTGTCAACATTCTGCTTACATGGCTTAGTCTTCTGCTTACACGGTAAGGTTAGATTTAATACTGTTGATAAGGACTGGCTTACATTTTTAACTAACACGCAATCTCGTGGATGTCACCCGGATCGCTTGAATAATTCAACATTTTACTTTTCGTCGGTTTTTAGGGTTGTATTATTATATTTTATTTCTTTCTCGTTTTGTAAGGTAGAATTTTTACCCTACATACCAGCTAATCCAGGGGTAGGAAGTAGCATAAGACTATTATAAGGATGGTTTCGCATGATGTTGTGGAAGTAAAAAAGACACAGTTGGTCAACTAATTTAATCTGCACACATAAAATCCATCACTGAAGTTTCTTGAGTATTAATAAGTAAGCACAACTTACATTAAATGGGATACATTTACCCTTAGTATTCAACACTGGAGATAAGATATCTCAAACAGCATTGTTCAGTTCTAGTAGCTTTGTTCAAGCATCGTGCAGATCAAGATGCCATTTGTATTCGGAGCCTGCTGCTGAAGTCGTTGGATGTAGATCTTATGATGACTTGACCATTTTTATGTTTATGTATTAGTATTATAAAATTAACCTAAGGAGGCCTGCCAAGAAGAAAAAAATCATGAGAAGCATCACCACGCATATGCTTCAAAAGCATGGAAATTTAGACAAATCAAACTAATATCCACAGCACCCACTGAACCATTACTTCAAATGGAATCTTATATCCTGACGCCAGCCACCTTTGATCCTAGTGTCATCAAGATTTGATAGGTTTCTCTTTTATTCAAAGTAGATGCTAAAGTGCGTGCAAGATAAGTCTGCGCGCGGCCAATATAGGAACTAATCGTTTGTCATTTATTTCAGGTGTCAAGAGAGTGTCTAGTATTGTGTGTATTTATTCGTTTCCGAAGTAAATAATCGCCATAATCATGCCAAAAGTATTTTAAAGTGCTGGCTGGGATGTTTTCTTGAAGTGAACAAGACAATTACGGGCCTACAGTACCATTTTATAAAGATAGAGCCCGCTTTGCTTATTTGACAGGTAACTTTTAGGGATACCATTATAGTAAAATTTCCCTAAATTTTCGTACTACCGGTGCGTGAGAGTTTTGGTTTTTGGGTGGTACATAAATATACCAGCGGGGCAGTACCGGCATCATATAATATAATGCATCATTGTTATTTTGTTTAAGGCGTTTCTGAACGCACCATCCGGCGAGATAGTGGTCAAACGCGAACCTATACCAAATAAAAAAAAAAAAAAAAAACCGTCACCCAAATAACTCAAGAGGGTTATGTGGCAGCAGCTTCTTCAAAAATTGTTGGAGAAGAAATTAAATTGAAATGGACGGTATTAGCCACTTGTTAGACCAAATTTAACAGTAGGTACTACTAAGTATTCCATAAAAGATTTACAATAATTTTATGAAGCTTTTTTCATCATATTCTATGCAAGTAGAAAAGCTAGTAATTAATTTTGCTTAACTTAAATTACTTTGATCCTGTCAAACAGGACTCAATTCGGTATGGAGGGCGAAAGCGTCAGAATAGAATGTGCTGCTTGGTCGGTGCCCAAACCTGATGATATCAGGTGGTACTTCGAAGGTCGAAGTTTCGAGTAATGAAAAATGACTATTGATAAAATGTGAAGGAAAAAAGATCTGTTATACTGGCAACATTAAGCACGCCACCCATCGCGCGTTGACCCGTAGTGCTAACACACGTTCGGATTTGGTCCGGCCGGACTAACCCCGCCCACAAATCCGTTCTCGCTTACACACGCTCGAACCTGGTTCGACGGACCGACCGGATGGCACAGGGTTGCCAACTTAGGGCTTTTGGCTCCAAAACTAGGGTAAAATTTCCATGTTGGGCTTTTTTTAGTGGCATAAATAATATTTCATGCATTACTAACGTAACCGATTGTTCCTTGAAATGTTGCAAAGTTTAATGATTACAAGATTAATTTTAACACGAGATGATAGATCATTCGTTACATTTACCCCATTGCCGAAAATGGTTCAGTTTGTTTATTGTAAACATATATGACCTCAAGAATTCCGAAATCTCAAACGAAATACCAAGTCTGAACTAAACGATTTATTAACAATTATTTACAATATAAATATTTAATTCGTTATATTAAGTTCTAATATAAAGTTATTAAATCTAAGTTGTATTTTATTTACCCTAGCAAAACGAGATACTATTTTTTATTAGATATAATCTTTTCAGTCAGGTTTTTGGGTAATGCAGACCATGGGCATCGGCCACACTGACGACTAGTCGTAGTTGGTCCGGCCAAACCAGCGGACAACTCTACACACGTCCGGATTTGGTCCGGAGCAGACCATATCCGATGGGAAAACGAGCGGACCGAGACGGACTCAATTAATAATAATAATGTCTGGCGGACCACGCTACACACGCTCGGATATGGTCCGGCCGGACTAACCCCGCCCACAAATCCGTGGTCCGGCCGGACAAAATCCGGACGTGTGTTAGCACTATTATCTTGCGCGCTCTCTACCGACCCCAGTTGCACAATCCAAAAATAAATGTCATCCTTGCAAACCATAGACATTCAGCGATCATAGATTAGTAGACCGCAGTCCCTGATTTACTTTATGCTACTAACTCCAATATAAGATTTAATAATTTTTTTATGTGTTGGATTGTGTTTGTTAAATTAATTATAACACACAATTCTAATATATTTTAAAATCAAATTCAATTAATTCCCTGAGACACCAACGCCATCTGACCTAAACACGGCCAAATAGTGAGACACCTAAAAGATTCCCATCTTTGGCACTAAATGTCGCTGCTGACTTCGTAATTAAATGTAACATTATTTTAATTGTTACATTTTTATCCGACTTTCCAAAAGGAGGTTATTATATGTACGAGTTTAAGTTTGTTTTTTATTCATTTATTTACACTTTATTGTACACCAAGATAAAAATTATTCAAAAAGACATCTGATAACAAAAACAAACATACAACAGGCAGCCTTATCGCGATTCGCGATCTCTTCCAGGCAACCAAGAATGGAAAGAGAGCCTGGATACAATATGGGGTTGCACTTGGTGCAAATTTTAAGAAAATAATTAATTTATTAAGAAAGTAGGTACTAAATACAAAAAAATAATAGATACATAAATACATACATACAACTAATACACAGACAAGAAAACAATTCAGCTTATATAAAATTATGTTCACAGTAACAAGTAGTGCTCTTTCACAAGTCGCTTAAAAACAGGCAGTGATTGCGGGTGCTTTATAGTCTCAGGCAATACATTCCATAGACGAGTGGCCTGGACAGTAAAATATTTGTCTAGGAAGATAGTGGAGTGCATTGGCATTTTATGTTTCAAATAATCCGATGACCTAAGAACTTTCACGTCCGAGTCACACAGAAACTGAAACCATTTCTTGAGATAAAGAGGGGTAGAAGGAAGCAAGAGAATATTATGCAGGAGAGAAAGAATATGAGAATTCCGGCAATGGCGAATAGGCAACCACTTGAGTTTCACACGAAATTCAGAAACATGGTCATATTTGCGCAAACCAAATATTAACCTTATACAAAGATTTTGAAGCCGCTCAAGTTTATCAAGTTGCACTTTAGTGAGGTCAAGATAGTTGGCATCAGCAAAATCAAGGATGGGTAGCAGGAGAGATTGTGCAAGCGCAATCTTGGTTGCAGTCGGCAGAAAATTACGCAGTCTTCTCAAAGATCCAGCAGATGCAAATAGCTTGCAGCTAACTTCTTGTAGCTGGTTAGTCCAAGAGAAGCTTTTGTCAAGGAATATACCCAAGTTCTTAACTTTCTCGCTAAAAGGGATAACAGAGTAGTCAAAAGAAACTTGGGGCAGACTCATCCATTCGATCCTTGAGACCGTTCTTGAACTGCCCACCACCAAAACTTGCGTCTTTATGGGGTTCACCTTAAGTCCGAACTCTTCCTCCAGTCGCATATACGGGCCAGATCACTGTTAATGGTCGAGATAGCCTCAAATAGATTTCCAAGAGGAACTCTTGAGTAAATTTGCAAATCATCTGCATAAAGGTGGTAGGAAGAAATTAATTCGTTTATTGTGTATGTTCATCGATTACTCCGTTAATTATGATTCGATTTGGAAATATTTTTTTTTGTTGGAATGAATATACTATTGAGGTGGTCGAATTGTTCCTAAGTCAGGATTTGATGATATGATCCCATTTAAATCGAAGAAACTACTAAAATTTTATAGGCGTACATATAACGATTTTGGTATTTTCATTAACATGGCAAGTATTTGGATTCAAAAAGTATAATTTGGTCAAGTGAAACGGATGAAAAAGACCACAGATCTGACTGCTCTGGTGATGAAGCCGGAAGGTAGGCACCGAAACTCCGTAATAAAAATGAATCCCAGTCGTGTAGGCTATAAATGATGTTCATGGTAATACGAGTATGTGGTACCAAACTAAAAAGACAAAAATAAAATACTTTTTAACAATAAAACTAACCCGATTTCCAAAACAAAACACTACAAAGCGAAAACTAAATATCTTTTCGGAAGTCTGTGTCAAAAATTAAAAGAGTATTATATTTAGCTTTGTAGTGTTTTGTTTTGGAAGTCGGTTTAGATTTTTTGTTTAAAAGTTTTTTTTATGTAACTCAAAACCGTTAAAGCTCATAATATAATCCGTAACATTGAGTCTAATTATTCCTCAGTCAGCAAGGTACGCGATATTGCACACGCGAATTTACAGTTTCCATACAATATTCAGGCCTTTTTACGCTGGAAAACTTCAAAAGGAGCCTGAACTTTCGGATGTAAGGCCATGGAATGTGGGATTTTAACCTCACTAAAACCATCCAGGCGATCACCATCGTCCATTAAAGGAGCCCCATGAGCTATTGAAGGCTACCCTGGAACCCCATCTGTGCAACGTCTGCTAAGGCTCATCCCTGGGGATACTGGTAATGGTTTTTCCCTGAGCCTCGTTATGATACACACACACAGTGTGTGTGTACTATGCCACCGTGTTTCCTGGGGTTACTTGGTGGGCAGACAGTCTCAAGGGTTAGTGCCTGCAACCCGGAAACAATGTTGGTATGAGGACTACATATTGTCTTTTAAGATTTTAATGGCTAAAACCGACGTCTTGAACCTAGTACTATCTACCAACATTGCAGTCGAAAGACTAAAATGATGGCAATACTAACGGCATGCTTAACTAAGCCTCCCCCAAGAGTCACCAAATCGACCGGTCCTATATACGGAACCCACACTCGTACTCTGTTTTATTTATTCAAATTGTTAACGTTCCTTTTGCTTTTCCATTACGTTGTACATTTTTCATATCAGACATCTTTCACGCCATGTGTAATTGTTTACAAATGTTGTTCTTTTTTATGAATTTTCGTTCATTTGTAGCTGCTGGTTTTTTTGTGTTAAAAGGTGATTGATCTCTGGCCATTTTAAAAGCTTTTTAGGTTTCTATGAAGATGTTTCTTGTGTTTATTTTACTAGTTACCGCCCGGGGCTTCGCCCTCGTAAAATAAGTTTTAGTAACTCAATGGATCTATAGGAATAAAAAACCGGCCAAGTGCGAGTCGGACTCGCGCACGAAGGGTTCCGTACCATCATCGCAAAAAACGGCAACAAAATCACGTTTGTTGTATGGGAGCCCCCCTTAAATATAAATTTTATTCTGTTTTTAGTATGTGTTGTTATAGCGGCAACAGAAATACCTCATCTGTGAAAATTTCAACTGTCTAGCTATCACGGTTCATGAGATACAGCCTGGTGACAGACAGACAGACAGACGGACCGCGGAGTCTTAGTAAAAGGGTCCCGTATTTACCCTTTGGGTACGGAACCCTAAAAACCGGCCAAGTGCAAGTCGGACTCGCGCACCTATACAAACAGCTACATTCACCAACATAATTATGTAACTAGAGCAACGTAAACTACCTTATATGTTTTCGAACCAAAACCTATAGGGTACTTCCGGTTGCCTTAAAATTGACAATTTTGGTTAAAAGCTAGGTCTTACAGCACAAGTAAAGGGAAAATTCCGAAAAATAAAAAAAGTTGAAAAATAAGGTAAATTTTGATACTTAAAAGTTTTCGCGAAAATCTAAATTTGCTCATATATTTTTATCATGTTGACTCAGGACCTTGTTTTTTATACACCTAATAGGCACTATAGACCTCAGTATCTAGTATAAATTGCAACTTGCTAGGTCCACCCGTTCCTGAGAAAATCGGTGGTGACACACGGACAGACAGACAGACGGACAAGTAAGTGATCTAAAAGAATATAAGGATGTTTCATTATTTCCGCTTTGATGGTATAAAAAAAACATTAGCGCTTAAAATTTTTGGTAAGCCTTTTGTAATTAATTTTGAACAATACCCGCTCTTTGGCTGGATAGATAAGTATAATAAACAACTTTTTGTACTATGTTCTCTGTATACGGTGGCTACTTTGAATTCATTGCAAATCGTGCAATGGGTGAAAATACTCATGTATACGAACAACTTTGCTATGGTCAACCTGAAATTGCGAAAAAAAACAGCTATGCCCTGCATTTTTTCGAGTTTTGCGAACAAAAGTGTTTTGAACAGCAGATTTTTTTCTTTTTTGAATGCATCAATCCTTTGTCGCTCTCGGGCTAGGATTATCCACGTTTCCACTCAATAAAGTAAGAGGGCATACCTGTGCTCGTATCAATCCCATTTTGGGTTTGATACCAATTTCTCTTATCTCTTACGTTCCTCGTTATTTCTCTTACATTTCAGTAAATAATAGGATAGTATTATAAACTAACGGCATGCAAATGGCAACTAAATAAGTTCGTATACACGACAGCACAAAAGCCTCGTAACTCTAGTTCTATATATAAGGGTTCCTTTTTTTATTTTTTGAGGTAAGGAACCCTAAAAAGTAGCCAATATTCTACATTCCAGACAATAATGTTTCTGCTAAATTTCATCCAGTTCCGTTCAACCATTTTGGCGTGATTGAATAACAAACATCCATCCATTCGTCCAAATTTTGTATTTATAATATTAATAAAATAAATAATAAAAAAAGATCTTTCCTGTATTTTCCAAAGGGCCCCAAGCCCCAAGTTGTTGTTTCAAACCAATCCAGACTAAGCGTACTACTGTGCAATTTATAAAGTAAATACCCGTATACATACACTCGCACATATATAGAATTAATTCCCAGTTAACACTGTGTCCTATGCGAGACACAAAAAGCATAAAAAGTGTAACAAACAGGACAGACTGGCCACAGCTCGTTAGTCCAACACTAGCCGTGTCCAACTCGGTCGCCGGACTAATTGAGCAGTTAGTGCCCACTAGCACCGAATCAGTTACTGTATGGGGACTGTACCTAACTCTACTCAAAGCAAGTAGATGCCACAATTTCCCGTCGGTTCTGATGTTTGAATAGATTCAAAAGGTTCGAGAAGGATGCAAAGGACCTATGTGACTGAACGGGCAACTCAGTGCTTTACCCGATGGGTCCAAACTAAGCCCTATTGCTGTCACTCACGTGTCCATCTGTCTGTCTGTGCGTCGTCTGTCACACAATTTTGTTCTAAATATTTTTTTAATTTTCCATTGACCTATGAACTTGAAATTTGGTGATAATGTTAATTATTACGTATATTTTACTAACAAATAACAATATATTCCACATTTGGTACGGAACCCCTAAATATGCGAAGCCCAAAACGCAATTGGCCGGTATTTTATTTTATGACTAACAATTATTGTTGAAACTTCGGACGCAATCGATGAAATTGCGAGTGCAGCATTCAATTTCAAGTGTTTTAGAAGTCATTTCGCCCAAAAAGCTAATTCTTTCCAAAATAGCAACATAACATCACACCTGATATTCCCCGAAAGATAAGGCAGAGATGCACGTTCACTTATACCCACACTTTGCCTGTCATGTTTAAGTCCCATGTAATAGAGGGTGTCCCTATTGCTATCAACTGAGCACCAAACTCGCTTTTGCTACTAATTAATCGCATATGCAAAAACTCAATACCACTTTACCTGACCCAGAAATCGAACTCAAGATCTCATACTCAGCAGAAGCGCTCCAAAATGAGGACCCTGGTTTTATGAACATAACCAGAATTTGCTTATCAAATAAAACCCAAGTTATTAAAATGGAATAGTTACCATAAAGACAGTTATTAACAAGGTAACACTGCCGTAGGTTTGACCCTACCCTCATAAGTTTGGACCCTCATTTTTCAACATTATTGCTGATATATCCACATTTATGACGGGAAAATTATAGTAAAATGTAGGGTACGCTAGCAGTTATTTGACGCCTTCAGTAAACCTTAGCGTGATTCTTGTCAATTTATAAATAACTAACTTGTGCCAGCGGCTTCACCCGCGTGAAAGTCGGAAAGAAAAATATATTCCCAGGATAAAAACTATCCCATGTCCTTTTCAGGGTATCAAACTATCTCTATACCAAATTGCATCGAAATGGGTTCAACGGTTTTAGCGTGAAAAGATAATAGACAAACAGAAGTCAAAACGCGAGTCTATCAACTGGATACTATAATAAATAAATTATGATATATTTATTGATAATAAAAAATAGACGTGTGGCACTCGGGGACTGCCGCGGTAAAGCTATTGCATAGCATTTTTATATCAACTTATGCAATTATAATGACTTATTTATTTATTTTATTTATGCAGTATTTTTTTCCTTTGTTTTTTTTCTGTTATATTAATTCAAGTTACACTTTTTGAGCGTGGTGACCGATAAGAAAACATTTTTTTTCTTTTATTAGATAAATGAGAAGTTAATATTGTTCAAAATATTTTTATTATCTTACAATACATGAAGGTTATTCAGGAATATTTATCATTGAAACTATAGGTTTATGGTAACTGAAATAAGAATTATAAGTTTGAGACTTGATATCTTCTAAATGTCTGGAAAATACCGCGTCAATGGTGGTCCCATATTTTGTTGTGGATTCTTGTGGATCATTATTAATTTTCAAATTCAATATTTCGAAAGAAAAGTAGTCAACCGCTCTGATAACGAAACAACCATTGCCACCTAGAGGCGAGTTGCTGAACTAAAGAGACAAGCATGATATTTCAAAAAGTCATTAAAAGTTCTGCTATTCATCGATAGATGGCTCGACTTTATCTTCAAAATATCTGGAAAATACCACGTCAATGGTGGTCCCATATTTTGTTGTGAATTCTTGTGGATCATTATTCATTTTCAAATTCAATATTTTCGAAAGAAAAGTTGTCAACCGCTCTGATAACGGAACAACCAATGCCACCTAGAGTTCTAAACTTTCTGAATTATTAAATTTAACCAGCGAATATTGTGTCGACATTATCTCAATATGTGAAACAAGACTGAGTGAAAACTGTACGTTAGATACGCCTGGATACATTTGTTACCGAAGTGTTAAGGGATCGAATGGTACTGGTCAGGGGGTCGCTATCTTAGTAAAGAATGATATTCCTAATACGTCAATATTTAATCCTGCCATGTATAACCTTGAATGTGTAGGAATCCGCTTAACGTCACCTGAGAGCAATATAATTATCGTGTCCGCTTATAATTCACCAAATCTTCCTTTGGCTTCCATTGATTTGGATATATTATTCGATTTAGGGACAAAAGTGTTAATCATGGGTGACCTAAACGCCAAACATGAGTACTGGCGATGTGATCAAAACAACTCCCGCGGTACGGTACTGTTTGATCATATGGTACTCCATGATTATCAAATGTATGGACCTTCATCTCCAAAATTGGTACATTACAATCACGCACATACTCCTTCTACACCGGATTTACTTCTCAGCCAAAATGTCGCGTCTGTGTCTGAACTTCGCACTCTGTCAGCATTATCATCCAATCACCTTCCAGTGTTTTTTTCAGTGGGTGGTGACTTTACCCAACATAGTTTTAAACAATATAGATATTCTGAAGCAAATTGGGTTGAGTACAGGTCTTACTTGGATAAAAATATCTCATTAACATCTACTACTTATTATTCTATAAATAGTATTGATAAAGCAGTTGACCAACTTCAATTTGCCATTCTAATGAGTCATGAAATAAACGTTCCATCGGGCCCTTCATCTGTTAAGCGCTACACCTTGCCAAGACGCGTCAAAGTCTTAATTTCTACTAAAAACAAACTTAGAAAAATGGCTGCAAAAGAAATGAATCCTATAACTAAGATGCAAATAAACAAAGATATAAACATTATTAAAACAAAAATAAAATTCCAAATCCACATATATAATGACAAAATATGGAATGACAAACTTGCCCAAATTGATAATCCATCTACCGATATCTGGCGGATTGTTAAATCTTTGACCTATAAGCCGTCAGTGATTCCTCCTTTAAAGTATGAAAGTGGCCAGTTGACTGCATCCCCAGCTGAACAGTGCAAGTTACTTGCTGACACTTTTCATAATAATATGAGTCTGACTATGAACTGGCCTAGTGATAACATTACGGAGGCCGCCGTCAACAAGTCATCAAATAAACTTGATAACGTTAAAGATTTTACTCCACCAAATCTCGTACGTCCAAGAGAGGTAATCAAATCAATTAGGAAGCTCAAAAGTCGTAAGTCTCCGGGAGTCGATATTATACACAACTGCTTACTAAAAAAAATCTTTCACGTAAATGCTTAGTATTTATAACAAAAGTCTTTAATGGTTGTATGGCAATTGGCTACTTTCCTTCTGCTTGGAAAAGAGCCAAAATAATAACATTTAAGAAACCAGGTAAAGATGAAGCTACACCAACTAGCTATCGACCTATAAGTCTACTCCCATCTCTGGGAAAATTATTTGAAGGAATAATATCGGCGCGCTTAGCTAAAGCCACAACCACCTGCTACTGCCTGAGCAGTTCGGTTTCAGAAAGGGTCATTCTACAGCGCAGCAATTAGCCAGGGTCTCGGAGCACGTCACGCACAACCTTAACATGGGTAAATCTACGGGTATGATGTTGCTTGATGTAGAAAAAGCTTTTGATGCTGTTTGGCATGCAGGCCTTATACACAAGCTCTTAATGTGTGATGTACCTATTGGACTTGTTAAGGTTATCCAGGCGTATTTGACTGACAGATCATTCTGTGTACATATCGGCGATACTGTATCCCAACCTAGACCTATACCTGCAGGGGTGCCACAGGGCTCTTTGCTGGGTCCTCAGTTATTCATACTTTTCATAAATTACATGCCCAAGCAAGCTCATACTCATCTTGCTTGTTTTGCTGATGACACAGCCTCTTTTACGTCAAGTAAAGACACCGATTTAATAGTTGCACGGCTCCAGTTATCATTACAACTTCTAGTTTCATATTTCACTAAATGGAAATTAAAATTTAATGCCACAAAAACTGAAGTTATAATGTTCACAAGAAAGAGGTCATAACCAAAAAGGAACATACTAATAGGCGATACGGTTTTACCATGGAGTGTAAACATCAAGTACCTTGGGGTTATACTAGACAATAAAATGAGCTGGACAAAAAATTGCGATTACCTCCGCGTTAAAGGAATAAAAGCCCTAAACTGCCTACATCCAATTTTAAAACGGCGGTCTAAAGTCAGTTCAAATACCAAACTAAAAATCTACACAACCCTTGTCAGACCATGCATTAGCTACGCGGCACTGGTCTGGAGTAGTACGTGTGAAAGCAACAACAGCAAACTACAAGTAGTCCAAAACAAGGCTATAAAACTGCTTTTAATACACCATTTCGGACTAATCTTAAAAACTTACATAGTCAATTAAATTTCCCAACATTAAAACAGTTCATTACAAAACTCACTTATAAGTTTTATCTTACAACTAACCCTAAACATCAAAATCCACTTATTTCTAACATTGGTCAAACACGATTTAAAAGTTTAAAATACATCGACACATATCATCGATACCGTCTCCCACATCACTTACTGCTGTATGAGTAACAAAGACGAAACTACTCGATGACTGGACTTTTTCTTAAGTTCGACACAAATGCAGGTAGATTTACAAAAAATCACCCTCAGTACAAGAAGTTCATTTGCATTTTTATTATTCGTACTTAGTTTCTTAAGTAAAATTAATTGTTAAGTATTAGTGTACTTTGTTACAATGTCTTATAAATAGTTTGTGTTAAAAAGTGCGTTTGTGTCTTACCATTGCGCTGTAAGTACATCAAAAACTGTCTAAAGGGGCGTCTAAACGGGCTATATTTTACGACAATTTGTGGCTGCAATTATTGGCAAACATTGCCCAGCCATCAAAAAAACATTTTAGTGCATTTTATGGCTGAGCAATCAATTGCAGGCAACATGTTGCAATATGGCTGCAATAGTATGGCCTTTGATTCAGAACCCTTTAATGAGCCACACAATCCAGCAACAATGGCCGACGAAATGACCAAGTATTAGTCATTTTAATTTATTTTCAAAACAACACAAGAATGACAGCTGCTGACAGTACAGAATATCGCCACACCGGACGATGGACGTCGCAGCACTCGCAGCACACTTCACGTCGCGCAGAAAGTGAAACGCAAAGTACTTCACTTCGCAGGGAGAAAGGGACGCGCATATACGTAAAACAGAACAACAATATAGATGGCCCAGATATATTGCAGTATTTTCGATTGCGAGGCGATCGTTCGGCCACACGCCGGCTACACATAAAAACATTTTGACATACCAAAAAATATGTGGCTATAATGCCGGGCCATCCTTAAAATATTGCATAGTGTGGCTGGTATTGCTAGCAATGTTGCCGGCCACAGTATTGCAGCCACAAATTGTCGTAAAATATAGCCCGTTTAGACGCCCCTTAACGTAAGTAATATGATATCCATGTTTCATAACAAGTTGTTTTGCTCATTACTTTTAGTATACGTAAATGTTTTATATAGGCGCTATAGTCTGCAAAAAACACGCATTTCTTATGTTTAAATGCTTTTAGAATAAAGTCTAACTGTCATTAATGTCCTTTTATTTATGTGAAAATAAAGAAATTTCAAAACAATGCCACCTAGAGGCGAGTTGCTGAACTAAAGAGACAAGCGTGATATTTCAAAAAGTCATTAAAAGTTCTGCTATTCATCGATAGATGGCGGCCGGTGACCGGCGCTGTGCTGGTCGGAGTGGAGGGTGTTAGGTTTTTTTTCGTTACGGAATTTCTGGATTCGGTCTCCACGCTCAAGGCCCGCGATAGAAGCTATGCAATAGCTTAAAAACAGCTGCTTATGTATTCGTCCGATTTCGGAGCAGCTCGTCTCGATTCGTGCGAGTTTCGTAGAGTCGTACAATACGTCTAATCGCACACAACGCCGTGTCGAAGACTGCCGAACTGAAACGACATTAGACGATGCACGGCCTTCAAGCCACACCTCCTTGCCCGTCGGAGTGGGGAGCGTCAGGTTTTTTCGTTACGGAATTTCTGGATTCGGTCCCCGCGCTCAAGGCCCGCGATAGAAGCTATGCAATAGCTTAAAAACCAGACTCGGCCCGGACGTACCATTATCGCAAAAACGGCAAAAAATCAAGTTTGTTGTTATAGCAACAACAAATATACATCATCTGTGAAAATTTCAACTGCCTAGCTATCACGGGTCATGAGATACAGCCTGGTGCCAGACAGACATTGGACAGTGGAGTTTTAGTAATAAGGTCCCGTTTTTACCCTTTCGGTACGGAACCCTAAAAACACAGAGTTACTTATGCATTTATAATATAGTATAGATTCTATTTAAGTATATACTAGTTTATTTTCCAACCGTCTAGAGGACAAAAACGGCTCTAGATAAAGATATATTATCTAAACGTTATCGATTGTTAAAATACCGTGACATCCAACCAATCTACGTCTCGATTTTGGCATCTGATTTGACATAATTATGTGTACTCAATAGAGCAAGAGCTCAGATGTTCCAAACGTTCCATAATTTTTTCTACACTAAATGTGTGGTAGATATTGAATGAAAATCCAAATTATAAAGTACGAGTTCATTCCATGTACTTGATAACACTACTCAATTTCACAGATTTAGTATTAAAATATTTCGGTAACGTTTGGGGCGTCTAGAATTTTGGACATGAGCACGTTAATGTCAAAAAAACAAGCTAACTAATCACAACTGTCCATTGTCAGTTTGAGTTGAGTTGAGCATCTGGAAAACCGGCCTTAGAGGCTCAATTAATTTGTCTAAGGGCAAAGTAATATTCTATCAACCATTTTCGAAATACCAACATATTTGGGATTGATCACTGACATTTCTCTAGCACTTCTCTTCAATACATTTTGAACGTTTTACAATCGCGCTCTAAGCTACTTGAATCAGGGCAAATTTAAACTTACCAGTGTGAATTTCCGTGTTAGTTCCACAAATATTTTGTAATAGTCTAGTGTCTAGACTGTTATAATATCTTTACAAAGCCATGAGAAAACCCACCTAATCACCCACTTTATGCACGAATAAAAACAGTAACACACAGATTATAGTTCCTAACACGAGCAGTTACTGCCGATTCACTTTGGGGTACCCGTGTACCCCAATAATTTCGGTTGAACGTTCCCGGTTTCCATTGTCAACACATTAGTAAAATTTATGCGGACTTTTATCCGCGTATGGCTTGGCCACACTTCGGCGGTCAACCCTTAGCCGTAGGTTAGTTTATTGAGGTAACAAAATATGGAAAGTGGTTCTGTATTGGGTTCAATGTTTTGTTTCCCAATAGTGAAAGTTTGTTATGAAGTCAATTTTGGTTTATTATAGGAGAATGTGAGGTATGCTTTTTTGGATACGATTTTAAAAGTGAAAATCTATTTAGCTTCGTTGTGATTTAAATCTAGATAAAACGAAAACAGTGACATTCAAAAGGGAAAAACACATAAATCTATAGGATTTAACTTGTGAGATAAAAAAATCACACTATCATAGTAATAATAAAGGCGAAAGTATGTGAGTGTGTCGGTGTGTGTTTGTATGTTTGTTACTCTTTCACTTTTTCAAAAACTACCGAACGGATCAGGATGAAATCTGGCAGGTTATAGTCTGGAATAGCATATAGGATACTTTTATTCCGGGCATATACGCTTGGGATAATTTTCGACATTCACGCGGGTGAAGTCGCTGGCAGAAGCTAGTGAAATATAATTAATTTGAAGATTTCACTCCTATCGAGTTCTGGAATGGCGATCGCGAACCGGAAGACGTTTTATTTTTTATTTTTATAACCTATAGGCTCGCGCTTGACGACAATCTCACCTGATGGTAAGCGATGATGTGGTCGACGGTGAAACACGCTTGCCTAGAAATAACCTATTCACTCTTGACTTAAAGATCCCTAGATTGTAGCTATCGGGAAACACAGACTCCGGCAGGGAATTCCACTCCTTAGCTGTACGCATAATAAAAGTGTTCCCAAAACGTTTTGTGCGTATGGGTGGGATGTCTACCATGTACCGATGGCGCATCGCCGTACATCTGGTAGTCCGTTGATGAAACGAGCTAGGTGGAATTATATCGTGCAATTCCATCGCACGCTCCCTGAAATGTAACCGATAAAAAACCGACAGGCCGGCAACTCGGGGACGATGTTCAAGATTCTGGAGCTTTGACTTGACCAGCGCCTCATCGCCGATGAGCCTCTTGGCTCGCTTTTCGATCGACTCTAGTGCGTCAAGCTGGTATTTAGCATATCCGCCCCAGAGATCAGAACAGTACTCCATGCATGATCGAACTTGCGCTTGATACAAATTGAGGATACGTTGAAAGGCCTCCCACTAGGTGAACCGATGACCTGGTTCAGGTTGCGAGAAGGCGCTGGATGTGAGACGCACGGGATCGGTCAATGTGGCGACGCCTGGGGGAGGCCTATGTCCAGCAGATGACGTCTTTCGGCCGAAATGATGATGATGACTCCTACCGCGTAAGAATAACACACATATTTATTTATTTTTATAAGCTTTGATTGAACTTGCTTGCTTACTTAATCTTGCATCTTAATTTTGTAACAGTTTCCCTCAACCGATTGAGCTGAAAGAGTTTACTTTTGGATTGAATGACAATGCACGTTTAGCTAAAAGCTTGTATTTTTATGTTCTTTTTTTTTAAATTACTAATCTGATTTCATTTAAGGACTAATAAAAAGTATTTGTAAGGTTGTAAAATTTTATTCTATATGGTAGATGTAATCTGTACACCTTTATATAGGATCAAAAGAGCATAAGTTTACCTAATTTAATTTGACAAGACAATAATTTAAAAGAGGATGTTAGATGGTTTTGTCATGTTAAGAGGATGAATGGTAGGGGACTAATAAAAAGTAGGGAAGGCAGACGTGGTGGGTGGAAACGCAGGCTATACACGGATCTTGTTGTTGATGTCCTTCTGAAAGTCCAGGTTCGCAGTACTGGTAACCGTATGTATGAACGTAAATTAAGCAAAAGTATTATGCAAGGATCGTAGAAGGTGGCGTTCTGTATTTTCTGACTTATATTTATGTATGTTTTTAATTTGACCCCATAACGACGCCTAAAACTACTTGATAGGTCATTGTTTACGAAAACGATGTTATTTTTACCCAACTACAAAAGAAGGGTAATGTGTTTATCAGTCTATGTATGTATTTATTTATTACACTTTATCGTAAACCATAATAAACAAGAAAAATAAACTTAATACTAGAAACATACAAGTGGCGGCCTTATCGCATTCCGCGATCTCTGCCAGGTAACCTGGAATGGACAGAGATTACCTGGGCATAATATGTTGTCAGTGGTGTGACAATACCAAACATGGACATAATATAGATACAATAGTACTTACTAGAAACAAAAATACATACATATGCTATATAATCTATAATATAAAAATGAATCGCAAAATGTGTTGGTAAGCGCATAACTCAACAACGCCTGGACCAATTTGGACAATTCTTTTTTTTAAATGTTCGTTGAAGTTCAAAAGAGCCCTTTTCTTTTTCCCATACAAAAGTTTTCTAACTAAGACAGAGTCAATTTGATCTTTATTGCTACTGTATAAGTTATTTTTGCTTTGTGTGTAGGGTAGGGTAGTGTAGGGTAGGGTAGTGTAGCGTAGGGTAGGGTAGTGTAGGGTAGGGTAGTGTAGGATAGGGTAGAGTAGTGGTGTAGGGTAGGGTAGTGTAGCGTAGGATAGGGAAGGTAGTGTAGGGTAGGGTAGTGTAGGTTAGGGTAGTGTAGCGTAGGGTAGTGTAGCGTAGGGTAGGGTAGTGTAGGATAGGGTAGAGTAGTGGTGTAGGGTAGGGTAGGTAGGGTAGGGTAGGTAGGGTAGATAACTGTTTGGTGTTTTTATGGCAAAACAAAGTTTACCGGGTCAGCTAGTAGATACATAAATACATACATACTTAATATATAGGCAATGAAAATATATGATGTACGACAATCATAGCACATTATGTCAAAAAACCAAGAGCACAATCACAGCGATAGGTATTCTTTGATGTTTTTTAGGGTTCCGCAGCTAAATGGCAAAAAACAAAACCCTTATAGATTCGTCATGTCTGTCTGTCTGTCTGTCTGTCCGTCCGTATGTCACAGCCACTTTTTTCCGAAACTATAAGAACTATGCTGTTGAAACTTGGTAAGTAGATGTATTCTGTGAACCGCATTAAGATTTTCACTCTAAAATAGAAAAAAAACAAAAAATTTTGGTGGTCCCCATACTTGAAACTGAAACAAAAATTTTTTGTTTTCATCAAACCCATACGTGTGGGGTATCTATGGATAGGTCTTCAAAAATGATATTGAGGTTTGTAATATAATTTTTTTCTAAACTGAATAGTTTGCGCGAGAGACACTTCCAAAGTGGTAAAATGTGTGTCCCCCCCCTCGTAACTTCTAAAATAAGAGAATGATAAAACTAAAAAAAATATATGATGTACATTACCATGTAAACTACCACCGAAAATTGGTTTGAACGAGATCTAGACAGTAGTTTTTTTTTAATACGTCATAAATCGTAAACCGTAATTTAACAAGTACGGAACCCTTCGTGCGCGAGTCCGACTCGCACTTGGCCGATTTTTTTTTTAAATACAGCAACGACTGAGCACGTTTTATTGAGTCAGGCACATTTGATACATATATAGATTTATATAAAATAGGTATACCGATATAAAGCGATTTAATATAGATGTGTATAGAGTGTAGATAAAATTTATAAAAAAACTAAAGAAGGCATATACAGTCCTAAAATTATTAACAAGTCTAGATCCGATAATCCGATTCTAATTTAGCACTTTGAAATTACCTATACTGACTCTCTATTATTATTATTTTTGGTAAACATGGACTGTTTCTTAGCTCTTTGGCTTGATTTTTATTATTATTATATACTTTATTGTTCACCACATAATAAAAAACCGGCCAAGTGCGAGTCGGACTCGCGCACGAAGGGTTCCGTACTTGGTAAATTGCGGTTTACGATTTATGACGTATTAAAAAAAAACTACTTACTAGATCTCGTTCAAACCAATTTTCGCTGTTAGTTTACATAGTAATGTACATCATATATTTTTTTTAGTTTTATCATTCTCTTATTTTAGAAGTTACAGGGGGGGGGACACACATTTTACCACTTTGGCAGAGTCTCTCGCGCAAACTATTCAGTTTAGAAAAAAATGATATTAGAAACCAACCTCAATATCATTTTTAAAGACCTATCCATAGATACCCCACACGTATGGGTCTGATGAAAAAAAATATTTTTAGTTTTAGTTTCAAGTATGGGAACCAGCAAAATTTTTTGTTTTATTTTTATTTTTGTGTGAAAATCTTAATGCGGTTCACAGAATACATCTACTTACCAAGTTTTAACAGCATAGTTCTTATAGTTTCGGAATAAAGTGGCTGTGACATACGGACGGACAGACAGACAGACAGACAGACAGACAGACAGACAGACATGACGAATCTATAAGGGTTCCGTTTTTTGCCATTAGGCTACGGAACCCTAATAAAAACAATCCTTGTGCAAATTAACAGTAGTGACGGTTGTTCGTTGAAATGTCAGTCAGTAATTTTCTCCCATTTTATATATTTAAAGAAAAACCATTTTAGTTTCAAAAGCTTTATTGTTTAAAAAATTAATCATTTTGTTTTGGTTTAACGTTGATTTTTTTATGTAGTTAATACAAATATTACCTAGCCTTCGATTCGGTTTATCACAGTCTGCATCAGATTTTCTGTAAGGTACCGACGGCACGCAAAACATGCCAACTGTTCAAACCGCCAACAAAGTTCGGAGGACACAAGTTGGGTGTATCCACGACACGTCTCGGTAGTCATGCTTGTCATAGTCAATCTGACAGTCGATACTTCCCATGTTTACTACTAAAACAAAAAGAACTAGTTATTTCAATATTCTCGGTTTCTTCCAAAAGCGTTTAAAAAAACCGGCCAAGTACGAGTCGGACTCGCGCACGAAAGGTTCCGTACCATTGTTGCAAAAAACGGCAAAAAAAACACGTTTGTTGTATGGGAGCCCCCCTTAAATATTAATTTTATTCTGTTTTTAGTATTTGTTGTTATAGCGGCAATAGAAATACATGATCTGTGAAAATTTAATTTTCTAGCTATCACGGTCCCGTTTTTACCCTTTGGGTACGGAACCCTAAAAAAATCCAGAAGATCACTGATGATTCGATGGCGCAGTTGAATTTTATATGAATCGAGCACAAACCATATCCATTTATAGAGAAATCAATTCGATACGTTATAATTGGCAATTATTTGATTATATAATACAAAAAAAATAAAAAAATAAAAAAACAACCAAAATTGTTTTGATGTCTGTTGCACAAATAGTTAACTGATAAGTACGGGTCCATAGCGAAAGTTGACGTGAATTATATTTTCGTTACAATCAGTGGCAACGAATTGCCATTACATGTAAATCTAAGATGAATGAAAAATTAAACGGCTTATTTTTTTTGCACGCTATAGGCCAAACCTATAAGGAGATGCAAATAAAAAACCGGCCAAGTGCAAGTCGGACACGCTAACCGAGGGTTCCGTACAAACCTCAGCTTAAAGGTATTATACAGCGAACCATCAACAGCCACCCCTCTATTCCAGTCTTCACAAAATGTCCCAAACAATGTTGATATTATTAAACATCAGGACCTAAACGGCAAGACAAATACACGCTCAGTGAAAACAGTCACATCTGCACAAGAACCAAGACTCAGGCAGAATGCTTAAAAACCAATAAGATATGTATCCTCAGCAACAATAATGTAAATAAAATTATCTCAATCTCAGATACTACTCTGCAACCCAAGTCAGAGATATGCCACTACTTGATGCCACACCGTACGGTGGACCAAATGATGCACAACATAGAAAACAAAGTTCAATCATTTAGTATAAACGATTTCTGTATCATATTAATAGGAGAAGAAAGTAGGTTAGAATTGGGGGTTCTGAATCACCTGTTCTCGCTGCGCTCGAACCATGATTCAGAACCTCCAATTCTAAAAGCCATGATTCAGAACACCTACATTATTTTTTCAATCCTCATCTCAGTCGATGTTGGACTAGGGTTTACTTTTGAAAAAATAAAAATAAAATAGAAATAAAATAAATTTATTCATTAACTTAGGACTAGATTACATAGCAATAAAAGTTAGACAGGTAATACTAGGAATAACATTCAGAACTGTATAGTAGAACTGAAACGGTGATGGTGGCCCAATTTATATGAAACATATTTCGTTTCCTGGCAGTATCTGATAGCAATCAATATCTTCTAAAGCAGGCAAAACTAACTCATGGGCTGAATCACTCTCCTGATGAACTAAATCATCTGTTGCTTTCGATATACTACTCCCTCTAGTATTTGATGAACTTAGAATAGATTTTTCATGATTAGCCTGATTGTTGCTAACTCTTACGAATGGGCGAAGATCCTCACCAGGTCCGCTTTTGAGTTTTAGGTAGTGAATATTGCTCAAATTAGATTTCACAGAATCTTCCAACTTCTGGTAAACTAAATCTTCTGTTTGGGTTATATCATTATCCTGGTGTTTTATTTCACCTGTGCTCGATGTCTTTTTTCTAGGGTGCATATCTTGAATATATATTATCTCACCCCTAGCATTCTTGAAAATCATTTTACGAATGCCAACTAAATCAGATTTCGCTGAGTGAAACATTATAGGTAATAAAAATAATTTTAATTATTTATTTAAGAATTAGATTTAAAATTGAACCGCTGCACTGTAAAGTTCAGAGTTAAATTGTGGTGATGCATGGTGCCTCTATAATATATACACATAATTTGGTTATTTTTTTAATGCAATATGTCATCGTATACATATACATTCTAATAAGGTAAGATTTTCAATTTTTTTTTTGTTATTTATCTATAATCCCTTCACCGTGTTTATCGTGAACCATAGATCAAAGTAAATCTCTCAATCTTCTAAAACATCTCCACATGAAAAAACATGCTGCTTTATCATTAACACTGTTTCGATAATAGTAGAATAGTTGTAGAATTTCATGATGGTTAAATCCATTTGAATACAAGTACATACGATTACCTTATAAAAATTTCGTCTCAGTTTTCAGCGACAGCGCGGCGCCGTTTAATATATCCTCCTAAAATGGTAAGTTAGGGCAACTTTACAATTGAGTATGAATGATGAGTAAGAAATAAATAATTATAAATCTTATGTACAATGCGCATAGGGATTATAATGAAATGGCAATATTGACCCCTAATTTTAAATATATTATATCTAACAAAGATTATTTAAGTGTGTATACCGTTTTACAATTTATGGATATAAAAGCAGCGTCATCTGACAATTATCTCACAGAATATTGTTCAATCAATCAGTGCATCGTGCTGTGATCTTCGTATAACTTAACATTGTTTAATTAGTGCGTTTAACAAATAAAGCAGCAAGTATGTACGTATCATTTTAAATCTATTAATTTAGTTAACAGTATAAGGGCAGTGCAGTGCAGTTATGTGTGGAGTATATGGGGTATGACTGGGTGTTTTTTTAATATATTTTATTTTAGGTCTTATACTATGATCAATTTTATCGAAGGTATTGCAGGTTCAGAGGTCACTGTTGAGAGCGAGTTTATAAGTTAGATTTCCTTGAAGGCAAATAGCTAGGCGTGCCAGGAACCTAATGTATAGTATCATGAATGATCTATGTGATAAAAGTTGTAACTAAACGTATGAATGTTTGCAAGTAGACCTGCTTTATAAAATGTTATAATCTTGTTTTGTTTTCAGGTTTTCCAATCCATTTGACTCTGACACTGAAGTGATTCCTGTATCACAAAAGAAGAAGCCAAGTAAGCCTTTAACACCTAAACCCTCGAAGCCAAAAAGAAAAAATAAAAAGCTACTCCAAGAACAGCCGATCGGTAGCGGGTCTGAGTCAGAGGCCGACCTTTCAACCGCATCTGCATTTGCGTCTACATCGGCTAAAAAGAAACGAAAACTTAGCATCTACCCTGATTCCGAGGTAAGTTGAGATAAAATTGTCAATTATTAATTATATTTAGACGGATCGATAGGCGCAGGGGCTGAACGATTGTCAGCTGCGCTGGGTGTTGTGGGTTCGATGCCTGCCCGGAATAAATATTTAATGGCCTTTAGACTCATATTTATTGGTGTTAAGCTTACTGATTATTATAAGGTCCTATATTCAATTCTCAGGTCTGACCAAGTGTAGATAATTGTGTCAATTTTGAATAATTTTATAGTAGGTGGAGCGGTCGATAAATACAGGCGTGATGTTAACGTTTACTTAGCAAACGTTAACTCGTGATTGTGTGAAGGGATTGATTTAAATAAATACATGAAGAAGAATACATATGTCCTATGATATTATTGTGATGGTACCTTAATAATAGCAGAGGCTGAAGATCATTGTGAATCATCAGAATATAATGATAACGAATAAACCTAATTTGTTTTTTGTTTTTTCCAGGATGAAGAGCAACGTGAATCAATTCGTGCCTCGATACTGAAGAGCTACCTAACGCGTCGAGTTGGTTCTGGATATACTATGCAAAGCAACCCCGCAAGGCGAGGCGAATATTTTTTTTTCAAAATCAAAATCAAAATCATTTATTTGCTGGAATATGGGTACATGAGATATTACAAACAAAAAAGTTCTTATTGCCATACTTTACCTCAACAGGCGTGCAAATATATATTAAATACTAATACATGCAAATGTCAAATGTTATTTTATTTATTCGTCATTAATTATCCATTTCAAATTTTAAAATTAGTAGTCATCTAGTTAGTACATATTTATTACATTTTTTCATTTAAATAATCATTTACATTATAATAAGCTTTATTGATTAGATACGTCTTCAATTTATTTTTAAATGACATAAAATTCTCAGCGGCCTTTATATTCCTTGGTAATTTGTTATAAATTTTAGGGCCCATACAAAATGCACTCTTGTCAAACATAGCCGTCCTATGGCTTATTGCACGAAGTGTACTTGCCAGCCTGGTACTTTTTAACGTTTCATATTTATTAATATTATTTCTAATGTCTAATGCTAGTTCATAAATATACAGTGATGGGAATGTCAATATTTTTAAATTTATAAAATGTGGTTTACACGTATCTGTAGGTTTTAGGGTACATATTGAACGGATACATTTCTTTTGGGCTTTGAAGACAGTTTCTCTATCAGTGGCATTCCCCCAAAACATTATACCATACCTTAGCGTCGAACCAACGTAAGCGTGGTAAGCAGATAGAAGAGCACTTTGGTTGACAACTTTACGTAGCATATACAAGGCATATGAATACCGACTTAGTTTAGTGCAGACTTGTTCGATATGTGTCCTCCATCTCATGTCTGAGTCTATGTGTAGTCCAAGGAATTTTGTAGAGTTGATTTTTTCTATATTTATTTGTTCATATTGTATATTAACAGTATTGGATTTTGAATTTTTTGTTTTAAATGTCGTTATAAATGTTTTAGTTAGATTTATTTTAAGTTCATTTAAGTTTAACCAATTAACTATAGATGATAGCGTATGGTTTATCTCATGTTCATGAGTCGAGGGGTCTTCAGATACTACTATCGCAGTGCTATCGTCAGCATACAGAACCATAGAGGATTTTATGGATTTGGGGAGGTCGTTTATATAAATAATAAAGAGCAGCGGACCTAAAATACTCCCTTGAGGTACACCTCTGAAGACTTTTATTGGTGTTGACAAATGTTTTATTTCTACTTTTGTGACATGTGAGATGCTAGCTATTTCAGTTTGTTGTTCTCTGTCACTTAAATATGATTTTATGAGATCTCTAGCCTTTCCCCGTACTCCATACGCTTCTAATTTATTTAATAATAAACCATGATTGACGCAGTCGAAGGCCTTCGTCATATCCATATATAATGCTGAGACATGTTTCTTACTATCCATGCCTTTTAGTACCGTTTTAAGGAAAGTATGAAATGCACTGTTAATAGATTTATTTTTACGGAAACCCATTTGTTCTTCCGCAAGTATGTTATGTTTTTCTATATAGTTGTATAAATTATTATAGATGACTTTTTCAAACACTTTTGATAAGATAGATATTAGAGATATAGGTCTATTATATTGAGCTTCGAATATCGAATTGTCAGGAGTTGGAGGCCATAACAACCGATCGCTGGAAACATTCACTGGTGTGTTTAAAAACAGCAGTGAATGACGATAGCCCAACTTGGAAGGCGGTTACTCAATTGGTTGCAGCAGTTAAAGAGGATTACTCCTCTATCCAACCAATTCTGTACCCCCAAAATTATAAGTAATTTTTTTCTTTTTATTTCTATTTAAAGTAAGATTTTAGTTAAGTTTAACACATTACTTAACTTTATTAAATTGCATAACTTTACTTAATTTTCAGTATTAAACTTGGTTTAATCCTTTATAATATTGGACATAATCGATATTAGCACCCATGTTTTAAAATATTTTTAATTTGGATAGGTATCTATAACTAACTTATATTTTTGCATTGTTCTCAGATGGAATATAAATAAAATGGAAGCGTAATTAACTTGAAAAGAGTTTATTTGTATTACACACAATCGTTCGGTTACAAGCAAAGATCCGCCATGACAGATTTTTTACTAGAGAGAGAGAGAGGTATACAATATACTATCTATCCTACTCTTATTACATTGTAATGTCTTTACTTTATTATAACACCCCCCGTCAATGTAATAACATTAATTAATAAAATTTTGTGACAATTGAAAAGATATATGTATTAATCATCCCTTTTTACATTTATCCTACACATCAAAAGAAAATAAGAAAGCCATTGAACCAAGAATAATCTACATATTCATACCACATAGCTTCACAAACTTTAAAAGTGTATTACCATTGAGGGACTTCGTTAACATATCAGCAATTTGATCTCTTGTTGTCACATATTGTATACATATCTTTTTATTTTCAATCAGTTCCCTTATATAATGATATTTGATATCAATGTGCTTTAATCGTTTAACACTATTTGTGTTGGCAATCGTTATGGCAGCTTGATTATCGCAATGCATAATAGCAGGACATACATTACTTACATTGAAATCACATAACACATTAGCAATCCAGCATGCCTCACTTCCAGCCATGCTCATTGCCACGTATTCAGATTCTGCTGATGATAGACTCACAGTACTTTGCTTCTTAGAGCACCAAGATATCAGGCAATTTGAATACATGAAGCAGTAACCAGTAGTGGACTTCCTGTCTCGAAGGTCCCCTCCCCAGTCAGCATCACAAAATCCAACCAAATTGCTATCATCACATTTATAAACTAATCTATAATTCAATGTGTGTTTAATGTATCGCAAAACCCTTTTTAAGTTGATTAATAACATGTTACTAGCGCAATCTTGATATCTACTTAATATTGATACGGCAACACAAATATCAGGTCTTGTGCCTGATGCTGCATACATTAAACACCCAACGATCTCTCTACAGATGTTCTCAATATTGCCTTTGCATTTATCATTTTCAAGCTCTTTACAATTAAAATTCTGATCCATGGGAGTTGAAATAGGTTTACAATCATACATATGGAATCTTTTTAACACATTTTCTAGGTAATTCTTTTGACATAATTCTGTAACATTTGTTTTTAAATTCTGCTTTACATTTATCCCCAAAAATTCTGAAATTAGGCCTAAGTCTTTCATTTCAAATTCTTTGTTTAGCATTGACTTTAAATTTGATATATGTTCTTCATTACTACCAAACATCAACATGTCATCGACGTATAAGAGAACATATATTTGTTCTGAATCGTTACATTTAGAGTACAAACATGGGTCACATTTAGATCGTTTAAAACCTTCCCTGATCATAATAGAGTTAAATTTTTCGTTCCAATATTTAGGAGACTTCTTTAACCCATATAATGATTTATTTAGCTTTACAATATTTTTATCATTGTCATAAGCGCCATCTGGCAAGCTTATGTATACATTCTCTTCAATCTCCCCATACAAAAAGGCTCCGGTTACATCCATTTGGTAAACATGTAACTTTAACTTAGTTGCTATAGCCAAAAATAGTCTGAATGTACTCAACTTTGCAACAGGTGCATATACATCATTTAGATTTAATATATCATTTTGTTCAAACCCTCTGGCCACCAAACGTGCCTTGTACTGAATATTACTATTATTTCGTTTAATTTTAAATACCCATTTACTACTTATAACTTTTTCATTATCAGGCATGTCACAAATACTCCAAGTATTATTATCTTTAAGAGTTTTTAGCTCCCTTTGAATAGCTTCCTGCCATTTACATGCATCCGGACTATTCATAGCTTCACGATAAGTTTTTGGCTCACAGTTATCTAACATTACATTATTACAATTATAGAAAACAGTCTGCTTCCTAATACGTTTGTTTTTAGGATCTACATCACGTCTCACAACCTCACCACACTCATCACTATCACTAGGTTCATATACACTACCCTCAGAATCACTCTGCATGGTGCGCTGAGAGTCATCACAACCCATGGTCGGTGATTGGGAACTGGACATACCTGCAGCACTGGTATCTTCTACTTGAGCGCCTACCTCAACTGTAGCTGGAACCTCCACACTATCCTCTATATAATTGATTGTCTCACATTGTTGTATTGGCTTGACTGGACTGTTGTTCACAAACACAATGTCTCGTTTGGTCTCAACTTCACTTTTCTGTGGAAAATATACTCTATAACCTTTTGTTGTTTCTCCATACCCAACCATAATGCCCTTTTCACCTTTGGCATCCCACTTATGTCTTTTTTCTTTGGGTATGTGGACATAAACAGTAGTACCAAATATTTTGAGGTTATTTATATCATAACTTTTGCTTGACCACAGTTCATATGGAGATTTCCCTTCTATTGAGCTTTTACCAGTTCTATTAATCACATAGGCAGCTGTATTAACACTTTCAGCCCACAAGCTGATAGGTAAATCTTTAGCATACAGCATTGTTCTAGCCGCTTCCACTAAAATCCTATTCTCCCGCTCAGCTACTCCATTCTGTTCAGGAGTAAAAGTTACTGATGTTTGATGTATAATCCCCTTGTTCTGGAACACTTCTCTGACCTCTTTGTTTATAAACTCGGTTCCATTGTCACTTCGAAATATCTTTATTTTATTTCCTGTTTCATTTTCAGCCTGCGATATGAAGTTCTTTATACATGATTTAATTTCGTCTTTTGTTTTCACAAAGAACACTCGCCTGTACTTTGAGTATTCATCTTTAAATACCACGAAATATCTGGAGCCTCCAATCGATGGCTTCTCCATAGGTCCACAGGTATCGGCGTGAATAATTTCGCATACTCTTGACGTCACATTGTTACTTACAGGATACGGCAATCGGTGAATTTTCCCTTTTAGACAACTTTCACATGTTTGAACATTGGCATTTTTAATATTAATATTATTTTTCTTCAGAACCTCTTTCACATAAACAATGTTTTGGTGCGCCAATTTTTCATGCCACTCACTCAAATCACAACACACGTCAGCAAGGTTCGCTGTATATGCATTAAGGTAGCGAAAATCCAAATAATACATGCTTCCACGTCGCTCAGCAATAGCCATCACCTTGTTTTGTTTATAAAATTTACATTTATTCTCTTCCGTAACGATAACATAACCTCTGCTTGTCGCACAGTTGACAGAGAACAAATTTGTTTTCAACTCAGGAACATGAAGTACGTTGTCAATGGTAGTGTCAATCCATTCACTCCCATTCCAAACTTGCAGCGCCACCTGGCCGCAACCCTTGACATTAATTTTCGTTCCGTTCCCTACTATTACCGATTTATCTTTTACAGTCAAGTATGAATTGAATAGTTTGTAATCACAACACATATGCTCGCTTGCACCCGAATCGACTAACCACTGAGATTTTTGTAACTGTTCATCAAGAACACTGTTGACTATAAAAGCATTACTTTCTTTTTCTTTGCCCTTTTTAAAACGGCACTGGCTCTTTATATGACCCGGTTTATTACAAAAATAACACTTAATATCTGAACGATTGTCTTTAGAGTTACCAAAATTATTGTTATTATTGTATCGACACTCGCTTTGATAATGTCCAAGTCGGTGACACTTATAACACTTTACACTTTTTTTATCTACTTTCTTTGCCACAAACGCCGTAGACGGCGTTGGCCCGCCTTTTTCTTTAATTCTTTCTTCCTCTATCAATAATCTGGCTACCAGGTTATCATAGGTCTGCTTGTCATCAGGAGCAGACTCCCATGCCGAGATGAAATGCTTGTAATCTTCTGGTAGGGACATAAGAACCTTAGTGATAACAAATTTATCAGACATGTTCTCTCCCAGCTGTTTTAACTGATTCTGCATCTCATGTACTTTTGATAAAAACACAGACATCTCTTTTCCTTCTTCGAACTTAAATTGAAAAAAGCGTTGTTGCACAATGTGAATGCTTGTTTCAGATTTTTGTTCATACACGCTTAATAATTTCCTCCACATAGCCGCCGCCGTATCGCACGAGATGATATGCAACATGACTTCTTCCGTCATCCTCGTAACTATCAACGTTTGAGCTCGCGCATCCTGGGTTTCCCAAGTACTACGCTGAGTATCATCTTCAGGTTTTACTGTTGTCCCGTCCACGATTTTGTACAGACCTTGACCTCGCAGCAACACGGATGTTTGGAACTTCCAAACATTCCAATTCCTGGAACCCTCCAGCTTCATGACGTTCTGTTGTCCACTTCCACCCTGTGTCGAATCCATTTCACAACCTTCCTGTAGACTCTCCTGCCTTGCCCAATGATAGTAGACAAGTATTTTCCTTCCCGGTGTTCTAACCACAAAAATGGCGTCAACCCACGCCGCCGGTATTTCTGACTATTTTCGCTACAGTATGTATTTGCAATCCTTTAGCCACACTTTTATTAATCCAAGCTAGTTAGTGACCTGGGCCCATAACCAGATGGAATATAAATAAAATGGAAGCGTAATTAACTTGAAAAGAGTTTATTTGTATTACACACAATCGTTCGGTTACAAGCAAAGATCCGCCATGACAGATTTTTTACTAGAGAGAGAGAGAGGTATACAATATACTATCTATCCTACTCTTATTACATTGTAATGTCTTTACTTTATTATAACATTCTCTTACAGAATCTACTAAGTAGATAAGACAAAAATCTAAATAAAAATCTAAATGAAAATCTAAATAAAAGTTTAAATAAAAATCTAAAATTGAAAATAATACAATATTCATAATATAATTATTATCTAATATACATAATTATAATTTATATGAGTACCTAGATTATAAAATATTTTTTAATCTGATTAAAATATCTACCAACCATGTAACTTATATTTTTAAATTGTTCTCTTACAGAATCTACTTAGTAGATAAGACAAAAATCTAAATAAAAATCTAAATGAAAATCTAAATAAAAGTCTAAATAAAAATCTAAATAAAAATCTAAAATTGAAAATAATACAATATTCATAATATAACTAATATTTTTTTTTTTTTTTTTTTTTTTTTTTTTTTTTTTAAATATATACATATTTTTTAATCTGATTAAAAATATCTACCAACCATGTAACTTATATTTTTAAATTGTTCTCTTACAGAATCTACTTAGTAGATAAAATAAAATAAAAACCTAAAATTGAAATAATGCAATATTCATAAATCAAATTTAACTAAGAAATAAAGATTTTCTAAAATTATTCAAAATGGTTTTCTGTCAAGCTTGTAACATTAACGTTCACAATTATTCTTCTCACAAAAAAACTAACATCCATAAATCTAATAACCTCATAAAAACTCAATTTGATAATGTTCGTATAATAGCTTGTGCTTTTAAAAACAAAATAGTCAGTTACAAAATAAATCCTCAAAGTTTTACTATTACACCTGAAAAGTTTTTAACTGAAGCTTCAGACACATGTTACTATCTAATTAAAGAATTATTAAAACAACATGTTTCTTTGAAAGTCAATTTCGAACTTTTTGTTTCCTACACTTTACCTAAAAATAACGAAATCAGTCTTAAATCTTTTAACACAAGATATGTAATTATACTTCAAAGTACAGATATATTATCCATATATCATGCATTTGCAGAAAAAATCTTAAATAAATGTTCCGAGTTCGAACTAAGTGAGTCAGGGTGGGCAATCGAATCGATAAGTCATTTAGAAATTAATTTCGTTAAATACAGTCCTTTGAGAGCAGGTTCTTATTTAGAATTACCTAAACGAATTCAAAATACGAAATCATGTCTAAACATAGTCAATAAAGATAATCACTGTTTTCTTTGGAGCATTGTGGCATATTTGTATCCAGCAAAGAATAACCTCAATAGAGTTACATCATATCCGCACTATTCTAAAGTGTTAAACATTTCTAATATGACATTTCCCCCCAGTATAGACGATATAAAATTATTTGAAAATTTAAATCCAAACATAAGTATTAACGTCTATGGTTTGGAGCAGAATTATGATGTAACAGGACCGTTATATAAAACGTTAAAAAGAAAACTTTATCATGTAAATTTACTTTATTTCAATAATAATGGTAAAAGTCATTTTTGCTATATTAAAAATTTCGGTAAGCTTGTACACAGACAACTTACAAAACATAAGTCTAAGATATATTTATGTGACGAATGTTTTGTGTATTTTGACTCACCAGAAAAACAATTAAATCATAGCTGCGCAAGAGTGCAGACTATACTCCCCGAAGAAAACTCGAAACTTTGTTTTTCAAATTTTAATAGGACTCAAAGAGTTCCAATTGTTATTTATGGCGATTTTGAAAGTCTATTACACGAATATTCAGACAAAAATAAATCCACATGTGTCGAAAATATACAAATCCATGTGGCAAGTTGTTATGGTTATTACATATTTTGTCAGTCTAAACCTGAATTAAATGAATTTAGATCCTATAGGGGGCCAGACTGCTCAAAAAAGTTTGTCGAATCTATTAGTCAAGATGTAATAAGACTTCATAGACTTATGTCAGAGATAAAACCCATAATTATTAGTAAAGATCAGCAAATGTCTTTAAACAACGCTAAACAATGTCATTTATGTAGGAAAACATTTTCTGATACTGACCTCGTTGTTGCTGATCATGATCATTTCACAGGAATGTATAGAGGACCAGCCCACAATGCATGTAATTTAAATGCAAATTCTTGCCCATTTATACCTGTCATATTTCATAATCTTTCTGGTTATGATTGTCATTTGTTTATAAAGGAACTTTCAGCTCTTTGCGGTCGTATAAATCTTATTCCTAAAAACAAAGAAAAATATATATCTTTTACAAAATTCGTCCCGATTGACAAAAAAAATGTAGCTCAGTTAAAGTTTATCGATTCTTTTATTTTTTTAAGTTCAAGTCTAGATAATTTAATAAAAACGATGAAAACAGATGATTTTAAAAATTTACGAAAGTTTTATAATGATGATTATTTATTTAATTTAGCATGCAAGAAGGGTGTTTACTGCTATGATTACATTGATTCATGGGATCGTTATAAAGATACTAAATTGCCAGATTCATCTAAATTTTATAATAAACTCACACCCCAATCTATTTCGGATGAAGATTATAATCATGCTTTAAATGTCTGGAATGCATTTGATATTTCTAATTTAGGGGAGTACACAGACTTATATTTGAAATGCGATGTCCTTCTTTTATGTGATGTTTTTGAAAAGTTTAGAACAATGAGTTTAAAGTATTATAACCTTGATCCCTGCTATTATGTATCATCTCCTTCGCTGAGTTGGGATGCAATGTTATTATATACTCAAATTAATTTAGACTTAATTTCAGATATTGATATGTATCAAATGTTAGAACAAGGCATTAGGGGAGGAATTGCTCAATGTTCTTTAAGATATGCGAAGGCAAATAATAAATATCTGCCAAATTATAACAATAAGGAACCTGACAACTATTTAATTTATCTTGATTGTGTAAATTTATATGGCCACGCCATGATGCAACCGCTTCCTACTCGAAACTTTAGGTTTTTAAACGAAGATGAAATAAATAATTTTAATGTAATGTGTATTTTAAATGATAGTGACACAGGATTTATTTTAGAAGTTGATTTATGTTATCCTCATAAAATTCACGAAGCTCATTCAGATTTACCATTTGCCGCTGAAAAGTTTGCTCCACCAGGTAGTAAAAATGTTAAATTAATTGCTAACCTGTATGATAAACATAAATATATCATTCACTATGTTCATCTTAAAGAATGTGTAAAAAACGGGCTTCTTTTACTTAAAATATATAGAATACTAGCGTTTGAACAAAGTTCATTTTTGGCTCCGTATATCTTGTTGAATACTACTCTCAGACAAAGAGCTTCTTCCGATTTTGAAAGAGACTTTTTTAAAAAACAAAACAATTCTATATTTGGCAAAACTATCGAAAACAAAAGAAAACAAGTTGATGTCAAACTGGTTAATGTATGGAAAGATATTCATAATAAAACTAACAAACTTTGTGGAGCTGAAAAATATGTAAGTGCTCCAAACTTCAAAGATTTATCTATATTTTCCGATACTTTAGTGGCAATCCAGTTAAAACAAACGAAAATTGTTCTTGATAGACCAATTTATATTGGCTTTACAATATTGGAATTGGCTAAGAGTCATTTGTATCGTTTTCATTACTCTGTGATGAAACGTCTATACGAAAATGATATTCAACTTTGTTATACTGACACTGACAGCCTTTTGTATTTAATATATACAGAAGATTTTTATGAGGATATGAAACAGAATATAAAATACTTTGATACGAGCAACTTTCAAACTGGAAATCAATTTAATATACATAAAGCAAATTGTAAAATACCAGGTTTTTTTAAAGATGAAATGGGTGGTGATATTATATCTGAATTTGTAGGTTTAAGAGCGAAATTGTATTGTATAGACTCGCTAGCTTCTTCAATCATCAGAGCAAAAGGTGTTAAAAAATCAGCGGTGAAAAAACTCGATATTAAAAAATATAAACGAGCTTTACGGTACAATGAATGCATAAGAGATGACATGTGTATTATAAAGTCAAAAAATCATAAGATTTTTACTCAGAAGATTAATAAGCTTGTTCTTAGTAGGGATGATGATAAAAGACAAATAATGGAAGATGGTTGTAATACTTTGCCTTGGGGGCATCATAAAACTGTATTTTAATTAAGTGTTCGATGAGATTACAATGCAAAAATTTAAGGTATCTATCAAAAATTAATAAAGTAAAATGTATTGATTGAAATATTATATAATATGAAATAAATCATTTGTAATCAAATAAGTGTGTTTGAATGTGATATACCCACTTCCTATTTAACTAAGTAAACAAAGAAAAATGAAACCCAGAATAGTTGATAGTCATAACATTTATTTAATTTACACTTAAATGTATTTTTTTTATCATAATTATTATATAGATCATTCACAGTCGACTATATAAAATAAAAATAATCTTAAAACAGTAATAAAACAATAAGTAACTAAATACAATAATTACTATCTTATTAACTAAAGTACACATATTTTGATAGTGCAAACTATTTATTATTAACAAGGTATATAAAAATAGTCTAAAACTGTTCAGGGTCACTCAATTTTTTCCCAATTTTTTTAATGAGGGTCTCTGCTGTTTCCATCACGTCGTCATAAGTTTCACGCGCCACATATTGCACAGTTACACATGCATTGTCACTATCACTATAATCATTTTCGTTCTTAGAGTCTTTAAGTTTATGCACTTCTAATTTAATTAAATGCCCTCGATTATCGCTTTCTCCTCGGCGAACAATATATGATGTTGTTGATCCTAATGGGCATTTCCTCTTTTTTGAAGACTTTTTAGAGGATTGGACTTGGTCATCTCCAGTGAGCAACTTTTCAACTTTAGCGTTCTGATTTAAGCCTTCAAAATATGGTTCGTAGTTGCCCTGAGAGTAAAAAAATGAGCTCATAACTGGATTTCCATTGAGGACCTCAGAGTTCCACTGCAAAAAAAAAAAAAAAAGAAACGTAATTAGCATGTGAACAAAATAACAGTAGCGTAAGAAAAAAGAAAAACAACTCCTATGAAATATTAAACCAAAGACTACCTCATGAAAACTAGGTTGCTCCTGCTCTCTCTTTTAATTAACATCGATGACAAAACCTATAATTTAACCCCTGGCCTGAAGGAACTTTTACTTCGAAGAAAACCTGATTTAAAATTAATTTCGAGCAAAGATAAACTTGTCTATAAGGATATGCTGCATTTTACAAATGCTCATAAGAGAGATTTTAATCCTAATGGACAAATACGAGGCGATAAAGGAATAAAATATCGTGAAATAATTAAACCACTCTTTTCCGAATCGTCAAACGATAATAAACTTGTTCACACTAAACTTGGAGGAAACTTGCCCATGCTAAAAAAATACAAAAAAAACACTGACTTGGTATATTGGGATGATCCTAACGAATTGGTTGAGAGATTGAAACTATTAGTTGCTTCAAGAGATGCTGGCAATACAAACCATGATAATGAAATTTTATCGATAATTGAAGAATTAAAAGAAGCTGACATAATTAAAGAATAAATAGTGATAATAATATGCTTTTCATTCAGTATTATAGATGGATTCAAGACAAATGTACTAAATTCTAAAAATGAGCAAAGCTGACGTAGTAAACGAAATACATAAAAATGTGAGGGTGAACTTTCCACGAAGACATGTTATTATGAAAGATGTAGATGACCTGTGGCAAGCAGACTTAATGGATATGCAATCAATTTCAAAAGAAAATAAAAATTATAGATTTATTCTTACCGTTATTGATACATTTTCGAAATATGCTTGGGCCTTCCCTCTGAAAAGTAAAACCAAAGATGATGTATGCAAATCTTTCAAAACGTTGCTAGCTACAGGGCGTGTTTCGAAAAATCTCCAAACGGATAATGGCACAGAATTTTATAATAATAAATTTCAAAAGCTTATGAAATCTAATCATATCAACCACTACTCAACCTTCTCAACAAAAAAGGCTTCAATAGTTGAACGATTTATCAGAACATTGAAATCTAAACTGTATAAAGAATTTAGTTTAAAAGGCAACTATAATTGGATAGACAATACCCTTAATAATGTTATTCATAAATATAATCACACTTACCATCGGACAATTCAGGAAATCCCTGCTAATGTGGATAACATTAATAAAAAACGTATATTAGAAAGGTATTTAAGGCTGGTAAAAAACGAAAGAATAAGAAGCAAGTATAAAGTTGGTGATTATGTCCGTATCAGTAAGTACAAAGGAACATTTGAAAAAGGATATACCCCCAACTGGTCGATGGAAATATTTAAAATTCGAAAAATACAAAATACAATTCCTATCACCTACTTAATTGAAGATACGATCAGAGGTCAGCCTATTTTAGGGAAATTTTACTTACAAGAGCTGCAAAAGACAAAACATCCCCATGTTTATCTAGTTGAGAAAGTTCTTAGAAGAAAAGGAAACAGGGTTTTAATAAAATGGTTAGGTTTGTCATCTGCTGAAAACAGTTGGATTGATCAATCGAATATTTTATTATAAATAAAATTAACTTTACTAACTTAACAACAAATACATTAATGAATCGAATAAGTATTTATTAAAGTGTTCATTCAAGATTCATTAGTCTTATGATGTGTATTGGAGAGAGTAGTCTTCTCAATTGGCTTATAAACAATTTGCCGTTTGAATTACACTTACCAGGATACAATTATTGTGGTCCTGGTACGAAATTAATTAAAAGGCTTACACACGGAGATAAAGGTATTAATAAATTAGACGAATATTGCAAAGAACACGACATTGCCTATCACAAATCATCAAACTTAAAGGATCGTCACAACGCTGATTTCGTTTTGTTAAAAATGGCGAAAGAGCGAGCGGCTGCCTCGGATGCGAGTGTAAGCGAAAAACTCGCAGCACACTTAGTAAGCAAGACAATGTCTGCAAAAATTAAAAGTGGTGCTGGCCTAAAAAAAAGTAGCAAAAAGTGCTCTCAAAAAGTTACATCTGGAAAAGGATTAAAAAATAAATTTAAAAATGTTATAACTAAAACAAAAAGACACATGAAAAAATTAAAACCTAAATGCAAAAAAGTGGCAATAGAATATGCTATGGCCGCAGCCAGAGAATTAGCTAGTGATTTATCCATTAAACTTCCTCGAGTTATTCCTATACCAAAAACTGGCGGTGTATTACCTTTGATTCCTATTTTTGCTGGATTATCAGCGGTGGGAGCATTAGCAGGCGGTGCAGCTGGTATTGCCAAAACCATAAATGAATTCAAAATGGCTAGAAAGCTGTTGACCGAATCGAAAAGACACAACGAAAAAATGGAAGCTCTCTGCATTGGGAAAGGACTACACCTTAAATCACATAAAAACGGTCTTGGAATTTTTTTATCGAATAAAAAAAACTAAAATATCGGCTACCCAAACGAGCCTTAACTAACTTTGACATTTTGAAGTATGGAAATAGTATTCCCTATTTTAGAGGAGTCTTTATGAGAGACGAGCTTCCTAAAAGTCCGTTTAAAAAAGAATGTGGAGTTATTAATTTAGATAGTTCTAAAGATCCTGGCTCTCATTGGGTAGCCTATGCAAAATATAACGAATATATTGAGTACTTTGACAGTTATGGAAATCTTAAGCCTCCAAAAGAATTTATAAAATACATAGGTTCTCAAGTTCACTACAATTATGATAATATACAACGCAATCATCCTTTCAATTGCGGCCATCTCTGTTTAAATTTTTTAAAGAATTTTTGGAGTAGTCAAGGGATAAAATAATGAGGATCTTCTTAACGAGTTCAGTATGCAAGCATGTCTACAACGGTTACCATCTCTGGAAATAAATCTGAATTGGTGTCATACTTTCAACCATCTCTGCATTTAACCAATCAATACGAATGCGGTTTGTTATACTTTTCAGTGTTAAATTCAAGACCAAATGTACCCATCAATAACAGCAGTCTATCTGTAATCAGAATCGAGTGTGATCTTGTACATGGTTCGTACTGCAACGGATTACCAACTCATTTTATTCATGAATTTATATTTGATACTGCTCCAAGTCATCAGTACGTAGAAATACCGCGAAACGTTATTTACTTTCCAGTGAACAAAAATATAATTTCATCCATATCTATTAGGATTGTTGATCAATTTGGTTATTGTATTAACTTTGGTGAAGAACTTAATATTCAACTACGTCTTCATTTAAGAAAAACAAAATGATAGTATATTATAAAAACACTCCTGTGAAAATAAAACGTCTTATTCCTTCTACGGCCTCTACGGAGCATAGACGTAAGAAAAAAGTTAAGAAATTAACTGAAGGAAATAAAGATTTTCTTAGAGCCCTAGGTTTTAAAGTATGAATATACTACAGATTACCGAATTACCACACTTCGATAGTTCGATCGAAAGTTATGAAATCCATTCATATAATCCCTACAATAACAGCTTTAGAGAAAACGATGAAATCAGAATCCCCATACATCAACAAGACATATACGTGCTACCATCAGCCAGTTCAATTTACATCGAAGGCCAAGCAAAACTGTTCGGTAAAGATGGGAATCCAATCAAGAAAAATGTTACGTTCACTAATAACCCTATTATGTCTTTGTTTCAAGACATCAGGTACGAAATGAATGGTACTGAAATAGATCGAATAAAAAAATCTGGAATAACTTCAACTATAAAATCATACATCTCATTAAATGAAGGTGAAAATAAAGTTGCTGCATTATGGGGTTGGAAGTTAAACGGATTCGAAAATGATGGTCATTTTAGTATTGTGTTACCGTTAAATAAGATTTTAGGGTTTGCAGAGGATTACAATAAAATCGTTATAAATTGTAAACACGAGCTTATATTAAATATAAGTAACTCTAACTTAAACAGCGTTATTCTTACTGATGATGTTGTCAATTTTCAAATAGATATGCAAAGAGTTCAATGGAGGATGCCACACATAAAAGTGTCAGATCGAGAACGATTAACACTTTTAAAGCATTTAGAAAGAGATAAATCCATTCAAATGGCTTTTAGAAATTGGGATTTATATGAATATCCTTTAGGTACGTGAAGATGATGTAGGTCGGAGACACAATAAAAGTCATATATGAGGGTACTCACTTTTGTATTGTCTTTTACACAAAACACGTAACCTTTATATAGTTCAAAAGGAGAAACAGACGAAGAGTAAACAGTCACGATAGACAGAATGTTCACAGCACAATACACAAGATAGGTAACAGAAACACAGACAAAGTTCACCGTAAAGATCGCGTAAACAATAAATTTGCGGGAGCGCAGTAACGGTAACGGGAGATGCAAACCGACTGGCGGTGCGTCACTGCGGGTGGCAGAATATTTAGTAGGCTCGCGGTGCAGTACCGCTGCAGCTGCTCGCGGTGGCGTTCAACCAGACATCAGTCGACGCTATATCGTAAACGATATACGATGCCGTGAATGTCTGTCAACGGTGTGTTACTGTTATTATAATAATAAATAAAATAAATATAACGATATCGTATATTGTGTATCTTGTATGTTTGTGTATTAAATAAATAAATAAACTATGTGGGTAGGTACTGTAGATAGTGTACCCTACATCACTCCCCTCCAGAGACCGTCAAGGGCGATAAAAATTTGGAAATCTGACTTGACGACCAGAACGAGTGGTGTACTCCTTGCTACTGCTAGTTGGAATGACCTCTGGGTCAGCTTTGTCAACCAATATGTAGGCTGGCTTAAGGCGGTCAATTGTAACCGTGACCTCTTTGCCCTTGAACAGGATTTTAAAGGTTTTGTCACCTCTTTGCAGAACTTTGTGAGGACCTGTGTAGGCTGGCTGTAGCGAGCCACGTAATGCGTCGTCACGAAGGAACACGTGATCAGTGGTCTGCAGATCCTTATAAACAAATATGCTCGTTTTGTTGTGACGGGAAGCTGGGGTCGGCTGCAGGTTCTGGGCAAACTTGCGGATGCGAGCGACGAATTCCGTGATGTCGGTCGTTCCTTCATCGCGGGGAGAGAAAAATTCTCCTGGGAGTCTTAGCGGTTCGCCGTATACCAGTTCGGCGGAAGACGCTTGGACATCCTTTTTGAATGCGCTCCTTATTCCAAGCAATACCCACGGCAAGGACTCGGTCCACCTGTCGTTAGCATGGCACGTGATGGACGCCTTGAGTTGTCTGTGAAAACGCTCCACCATGCCGTTACACGCTGGATGGTAAGCCGTTGTCCGCTTGTGCTGAAAACCAGCTAACTTGGACAATTGCTCGAACAGGGCTGACTCGAACTGACGGCCCCTGTCCGTAACAATATCTGCGGGACAACCAAACCGGGCAATCCATCCGGACAGCAGCGCTTTAGCTACTGTCTCGGCCGTAATGTCGACGATAGGTACCACTTCGGGCCACCTGGTGAATCGGTCGACTGCTGTCAGACAGTACTTGAAGCCTTGCGAAATCGGGAGCGGGCCCACAAGGTCGATGTGGACAGTGGTGAACCTTGCACGTGGGAGATGATACGACCCTAATGGCGCTGTAACGTGGCGGCTCACCTTGGCCCGCTGGCATTGAAGACAAGCTCGTGCCCATTCCCTGCAGTCCTTCCGAACGCCTGGCCAAACAAAGCGCTCTGCGATTAATTTGGCAGTCGCTGATACACCAGGATGGCTGAGGGAATGTAAGCTGTCGAAGACTTGTTTTCGCAGCATTTTGGGTATAAATGGTCTGGGAGGCGCTGTACTGACGTCACAGTACACAGGTGTACGCTCCCCGGAGACCTGCACCTTCTCCAGTACTAGTGATGATCCTTCCTGGAGGAGGTTGGCTAGCTCGGGATCCGAAGCTTGCGATGCCGCGAGGTTGACGAGGCTGACCGGTACCTGAAGCTCCTCCACGCGAGATAAGGGGTCGGCTACGACATTTTCCTTGCCGGAAATGTGCCTTATGTCGGTGGTGAACTGTGCTATGAAGTCGAGGTACCGATATTGCCTAGGTGAGCAGGTCTTCTTCCTCTCGTGGAATGCGAAGCTGATTGGCTTGTGGTCCGTATAAACGACGAAGTGTCGTGCTTCCAGCATATGGCGGAAGTATTTGATGGCCTCGTAAATGGCCAGCAGTTCCCTGTCATAGGGAGAATATTTTGTTTGCGGAGGGCTGAGCTTCCTGGAGAAGAAAGCTAACGGCTGCCAACCGTCGTTGCTAAGCTGCTGTAACACCGCGCCGATTGCAGTATCCGACGCATCGGTAACCAATGCGAGTTTGGCGTTGCAATCGGGGTGAGCCAATAGGGCAGCGTTAGCTAGGCTTTCCTTGCAGTCCTCAAATGCTTGCAAGGCACTCTCCGCAAGACATATGGGGTGCGAGCCCTTTACGTTGCCAATCAAGAGGTTGTGAAGCGGCGCCTGGATCTGAGCTGCGTGTGGGATGAATCGCCTGTAAAAATTGATCATGCCCAAGAATCGACGCAGCTGACGGACATCTTTGGGCGGTGGGAACGACTTGATGGCCTCGACCTTGGAGTGAAGTGGTTTGGTGCCTTTCTCGGAGATGTGGTAACCTAGGAAGGTTACCTCCGAGACGCCGAAAACACACTTGGAGGTGTTGACCAGCATGCCGAAGTCCTTCAACCTGCCGAAGATGGTGTGGAGGTGTTCCTCATGTTCAGCTTCTGTTCTAGAAAAAATTAGAAAATCGTCCAAATAACAGTAGCAGAAGTCCAAACCTCTGGTCATCTCGTCGACGAAACGTTGGAATGTTTGGCCCGCATTACGCAAACCAAACGTCATGTACGGGAATTCGTACAAGCCGAACGGTGTGGTGATCGCAGTCTTGGGGATGTCGTCCTGGCTGACAGGTATCTGATTGTAGGCTTTCACTAGGTCAATTGTACTGAAAACCTTGCAGCCTGAGATACTGTGAGCGAAATCATGTATGTGCCTTATCGGATACCTGTCAGGAACGGTTCGGGCGTTGAGCATGCGGTAATCACCGCAAGGTCGCCAACTGTTGTCCTTCTTAGGGGCGAGATGTAGGGGTGATGACCAGGGGCTCTCGGAGGGCCTAGCAGTGCCATTTGAAAGCATTAGCTGAAACTCTTGCTGAGCAATTTTAAGTTTATCTGGCGCTAGTCGCCGAAATGATGATGAAACTGGGGGGCCTGGGGTCGTGCGTATGTGGTGTACTGTGTTGTGCGGTGTAGTGCGTAGTGTACCGGCGGGTCGGGTGATGTCTGGAAAACTTTCCAAGAGTTTGTGATACCTCGAGTCGCCAGATATAACCTTTACTGAAAATAAAGATGAATCTGCACGACTCGAAGCTAACGAGAACACATTTGTCGTACTATCGACTAGTCGTTGGTTGCGACAGTCAACGACTAGCGAGTAATGACATAAAAAATCTACGCCGATTATCGGTTTTGTAACCTCGGCCACGACAAAACGCCACTTATAGTCTCTACGTAAACCTAAATTTAAACAAAGTTCCACGAAACCAAATGTCTTAATGGGTGTCCCATTGGCGGCTACCAGTTGATAGTTGGTGGGCGCGCGACGCTCGTTGAGCAGACGACGGGGGTAGACGCAGAGGTCGCTACCTGTGTCGACCAGGAACTGCGTCTTCGTGCTTCGGTCTGCGACGAATAGGCGACCAGTTGCAGAGCGGCAGTCGTCTGTCGCCATCATTAGCGACTGCCCGCGGCGTTTCCCTTTGTGTAGTCGCAGGGTTTGATGCAGCGTCTTGCCTTGTCCCCGTGCATGGAGTGGTACCAGCACACAGGGTGGCTCCGGTAGCTGGAGTCTGAGCGTGTCGACGATCGCTGGTGTGAGGTCCGTCTTGCATGTCGACCACGGCTGTGGGAGCGATTCCGCGAACGGCTGTCACGCAGCTCCAGCGTCATGTCCTTCATGGCGCGCTTCAGCTCGGCGATCTCGGCTGCCATCTCATGCAGAGAGGGCCCTGCTGCCGACGTTGAAGCGACGTGGCTGGATGGCGTGGTGATGTCCTGGATGCGGTCGGCCAGCTCGGCCAAGGCCTCCAGGGAGCTACGCGGCTGCGTTGCCAGGAGAGGCTGGATGCTGCTGGGGAGACGGCTGCTCCAGATGGTGCGCACGAAGTCCTCGGGAACAGTGGGTCCTGCCAACCCCTGCAGATGGCGCAGGAACTGCGAAGGTTTCCGGTCACCCAGCTCCTCACGCATCAGCAGCTGGTTCACCTTCTTCTCCTGGGAGGCGGATAGGCGCTTGACAAGCTCGGTCTTCAACTTGTCATACCGGTTAGTGGTGGGGGGTGACATGATTATGTCCTTCACTTCCTTTACATATGGTGGGTCGAGTTGTCCGATGACATCATTGAATTTGGTGACGTCGTTTGTCACCCCTGCATTCTCGAACAGCGCTTCAATTTGGGCGAACCAGATTTCTGGTTCCTCAGGCCAGAATGGTGGCAACTTCAATGTCACGCGGTGTACATCTTGTGCCTCTATAGTGGACACGCGCTTCGCTTTGCGCAGTCTGTGTGTAACGTGTTGTGATTGCTGCAACGCAGACGGCGCGGTGTGCGCGGATTCACTGTCACTCATATTTAATCGTCTTTCTTAAAGTGTTCGACTCGGGGTCACCAGTTTAGGTACGTGAAGATGATGTAGGTCGGAGACACAATAAAAGTCATATATGAGGGTACTCACTTTTGTATTGTCTTTTACACAAAACACGTAACCTTTATATAGTTCAAAAGGAGAAACAGACGAAGAGTAAACAGTCACGATAGACAGAATGTTCACAGCACAATACACAAGATAGGTAACAGAAACACAGACAAAGTTCACCGTAAAGATCGCGTAAACAATAAATTTGCGGGAGCGCAGTAACGGTAACGGGAGATGCAAACCGACTGGCGGTGCGTCACTGCGGGTGGCAGAATATTTAGTAGGCTCGCGGTGCAGTACCGCTGCAGCTGCTCGCGGTGGCGTTCAACCAGACATCAGTCGACGCTATATCGTAAACGATATACGATGCCGTGAATGTCTGTCAACGGTGTGTTACTGTTATTATAATAATAAATAAAATAAATATAACGATATCGTATATTGTGTATCTTGTATGTTTGTGTATTAAATAAATAAATAAACTATGTGGGTAGGTACTGTAGATAGTGTACCCTACAATCCTTTACTACCTAAAACTACAAAACATTCTTGGTCAGTTAAGACTGCTTCACAATTAGAAAAGCCTAGATATGTAATATTTTGCTTACAAACTAATAGAAAAAATAATAAAACGAAAGACAGTTCACTATTCGATCATTGTGAGGTGACAAACGTTACGCTCTTTTTAAATTCACAATATTATCCTTATGAGCCTTTGGGTTTAAAGTTTTCTGACAGCAAATACAGTATATTATACGAAATGTATGTAAAATTTCGTCAGTCGTATTACAACTGTCCAGCAGACCCGTTGCTCGGCCTAAAGGACTTCAAAGAAAAAGCTCCCCTCTTTATCTTAGACTGTTCAAGGCAAAACGATAGTCTAAAATCAGGTCCAGTGGATGTCCGGTTAGAAATTGAATGTTCAACGCCAATACCTGATAAAACAACTGCATATTGTTTGATTATAAACGATCGACTTGTGGAATACAAACCTCTTAGTAACATTGTACGCAGGTTATCATGATTGCTATTGTAGATATTCAAGGCTTTCGAACAGAAACAGATGAATTTATAATAAAAGAAATCGCTATATTGTATAATAAAAAAATTCAATGGTTTTTAATTAAGCCACCATTTCCATTTTACTATTTGACGAAAGCAGAAAGAAAGCAAGTTAGTTGGATTGAACGTAACAGAAAGATATATTGGCGTGAAGGATTTGTATCATATTCCAATTACCAGAATACTATTGTTGACATTTTAAGAGATAAATGTGTCTATGTTAAAGGTTTTGAAAAAGTATTGTGGTTAAAAAATATATTAGAAAACAGTAATAGTAATATATTTAATTTAGAAGACAAAGGTTGTCCTAGTTTGTTAAGTCTGTACAATCAATATAAAAATTCTCAAGATTTGTATAGTTGTACTTATCATGACTCTGTATGTGCTTTAAAAAATGTATTGTGTTTAAATAAATGGTGCAATGATAATAAAAAATAAAATTACATTTTCTTCTTTAATTTCTATACTACGGTAAAACGCTTCCTATCCCTCCCAATCACGATAAGGTCGTCAAATCATTAAAAGCTGCTGTCTGTAGCTAGACGGTGTCATTATCCGTTTACCTGTAAAACGGAACATGTCTCAAAATAACTACAAACCTCGTTATGACATGTATAATACTTATAAAATGCGTGAATTTTCATTTAATTATTACTGGGCAACGGCTGACTCAAAGAAAAGATTAGTGATGGAAATGGCTGACTCTGGATTCTTTTATTGTGGAAACAGTATAAATGATAAAGCAGCATGTTTCTCATGCGGAGGTGTTATAGAAGATTGGGAGATATATGACGATCCTTGGATGCAACATGCTATACATTTCCCACAATGTTTTTATTTAAATGCTGTGAAGGGGAGAGAGTTTATATTTAATACGCGATGCAAAATATAAATCGAGCATTGCTTATTTATCGAAATAGAATTATGGTTCTGAATCACGTCTATAGAATTGGGGTTTCTGGATCATGGTTCGAGCGCAGCGAGAACAGGTGATCCAGAACCCCCAATTCTATAGACGTGATTCAGAACCCCCAATTCTAACCTACTGAAGAAGATGTCAACTCAAAACACTATCCTGATTTCATACTTAGTATACGAGCATCTATAAGTAATATTAAACATACAAATATTATTATCTGCGCACCGACTTTCAAATATGGCAATTATTCGAATCTATTTAATGGGAGGATAGAACATTTTAATAGTTTACTATACCGTGATATATTGACTCATGAACACGCTTATTTTCTCGACTCGAACAAGAACCTGTCCTATGACTACACAATGTTCTATAGACGTAACGGAAAGCTCAATAACACTGGCATGCGAGCTATTTTTCAAGATCTAAATGTTCTTTTACTTGAAATCAATCGATCTAACGCAGACTCATTAGAAGCAAATGTGATAACTTATACACAAGAGGATGAAGATAACCTGACTCGACAATTTGTTGACCAAGATAAAGAAAACTCTTTTCAAATTGAGTAAAGAAAGAAAGAAAGAAAGAAAACTTGTTTATTTGGCACACACAGATACACACAATGTACAAATATAAGGAAAAAGAATTTAATTAAAACAATTACATACATAGTGTGCCCCGCGGCTGCGCCAAAAAGGTCCAGTTCAGCAAAATGCCAGACAACTGGGAGTTGCCTGACGCTGGTTTTTAACTGAACCTTACGTTGAAGTGCACGGATGTGAATCAGTTTTGATTTTGAGGTTACAGTACAGGTAAATAGATATGTGTTTGTGTTCAATACAGGTAAATAGATATATGTTAGTGTTTTTATAAGATATACAGGTATGTATAATAATTTGGTATGAACCATTATGTCATGAACAGCTGAGCGAAATAGATGGATTGCAAGTAACGTTTAATATTAAAAAGGTTTTTTATACTCGGGTAGTTTGAGAAATATTGCGATCAGTATGTACGTCACATTTAAAATTTGTCAGAGAGGTGAAACAAAGTGAAATAAGGATATTGGTAGCAGGATACAAGTAAGTCTGTTCCATCAATAATATTAACCGTTTAAAATTTAAAATATTTAGCAACATATTCCTTTTAACCCATAGGCCTCCCAACCCCAACCGAAATCAGGTATCAAGGATGGATGACACACCAGCCCGCGGCCGAGGGTACGAGGCAGCGGTTTATACGGAACGTTAACCACCCGCATATTTTAGTTATGTATAAACTCTTTTATAATTTTTGCAACTTATACTGCCGCACTGACACACGTACACTAGAAAATCGAGTACTATCAACTGCGAATAGGATCGACATCATATCAGTGAAAGGTTCAAGTGTATTAAGTCTAGTTTCCGTTGCGCGTCCATTAAATACTGCCGCAAATGTCTTCTAAATGTACCTATTGTGTTTATTACTAGTACTATGATACGGTTAAAACTAAGGAAGCAAATAAAGAGAAGCTGACAAATTTTTTTCGTCACTAAGAATATCTGTGTTATGCATCAGAATATTGCCGGTTTACTAAACAAATCCGACATGGTCACAGTGTGTTTGGATGAGTTATCAGAAAAAGGTTTAAATGTAGATGTATTGTGCGTAACTGAACACTTCATTATGGCAGGATATAAATCTTATGTAACTATACCAAATTTTCAACTAGCGGCGTCGTACTGCAGAAAAGAAAGCAAGAGAGGTAGAGCATGCATCTCGGTAAAAAACGGACACCACTTCATCGAATTAAAAAAGATAGCAACCATATCGGAACCCGGAGTATTTGAATGTTGCGCGATAGAGTTACCTAATTATAACACTGTCCTAGCATGCGTGTATAGAGTTCCCAAGTTAATTAACCTGAACGTATGTATGGATAAATTTCAAATTCTCCTAAAAGAGCTAACTAAGAAGTGCTATCAAAATATTGTTATTGCAGGGGATTTTAATATCGATATTTTAAAAAGGAACCTTCAAACGATTGAATTTGAGTGCCTTTTTCTTAACTCTAATTAAAATTAGCTGTGAATCAACCCACACGCCTTAAAAGTAAAACTTGTAATGATAATATTGCTCATAATTTTCGCAAAGCATGTAAGGTTGAAGTCCTAGAACTTGCTCTATCGGACCATACAGCACAATTTATGATATTCCCAGTACAAAAAAAATGCAACATTAAATACTGGCAGGTAAAAAGACGTGACTACTGTAATGAAAACATGACAAAATTTAGAAACTGCTTAAATAATTTATCATTTTCTGACATTTACAAAAGCAATAATCCAATCAATAATAAGCAGTAGCATATAAATCTTTTCTTGACATATTTTCATTATTTTATAAATTGTGTTTTCCCGAAATGAATGTTAGAATTAATACGATGAGAAAACCGATATGGGTGTCACGTGGTATAAAAATATGTAGTAAAAAGAAAATACAACTTTTATGGCAATACAGACTTAAACCAAATCAGATTAGTAAAGGAAAACTTAATAATTATTCTAAACTATTTAAAAGAATTGTAAAACTCACTCAAAAGGCTCAAAATAACTACACAATAAATATTTCGGATAATAAATCTAAAGCTACTTGGAAAATAATAAATAACTCAAAATTCAACATTCCAAAAAACTGCATTGACAAAATTCGTGTGAACAATGACATTATCTCTGATCCAAAAGACATTGCAGATGCCTTCAATAATTACTTTGTGGACAAAATCAATCCTATAGCAGGATCTGGGGATAAAGTTACAGCATTGATAAATAAAAGAAAAGATTCTTTTTTCCTGGCCCCATGTCTGCCAATCGATGTGTTTAAAATTATAAAAACATTAAAAAACACAAATAGTGTAGGATATGATGGTCTATCAACAAAAGTGATAAAATCAGTAGCAGGAGAAATATCAATGCCATATAATTAATCTTTGCATAGAGACTGGTGTTTTTCCTTACGCACTCAAAATATCTACTGTTAAACCATTATTTAAAAAGGAAAATAAAGAGCTAATGCAATTTTATAGACCTATATCTCTTATTAGTATAATATCAAAAATATTTGAAAAGTATTTATATAAACAGTTATATACCTTTATCGAAAAAGAAAATATACTCGCTCATGAACAGAAAGGGTTCAGACATGGTAAAACCATAAACCTGGCACTTTATGATTTTTTACATAATGTCATGCCAAACGTAGATACAAATATACCTGTATGTACGATATTCTGTGACATGACACAGGCTTTCGACCATGTCCGTCACGACATACTAATTGAGAAATTAGAAGCATACGGCATTAGAGGTAATGTCTCCAGCCTTATTAAATATTATTTGAGCAATAGAAGACAATTTACAGAAATTTCGGCAGTAAATGGAGGCAATAAACATGAAGTTATTCATAAATCAAAAGAGCGTGTAGTCAAATTTGGCATACCACAAGGCACTGTCGTAGGCCCACTATTTTTTATACTTTATATTAATGACTTACCCAAATGTATTGACCACCCTATGACACTTTTTGCCGATGATAGTACCATTACGATCGCTTGTAAAAATAGAGACACTTACGAAGCTGATATTAACAATTCTATAGGCTCAATGATAAAATGGTTGCAAAACAACAATCTTAAGATAAATCTTGGAAAAACGAATATCATGCATTTTTCCCAAAGATTAACCATTCCAAATGTCCATGTACACTATTGTAATAAAAACATAGACAAAGTTGACACTACAAAATTTCTTGGAGTAACTATCGACAGTAAATTAGATTGGAAAGCGCATACGGAAACCTTAAGCAAAACAATTAGTAATTCCACATATGCTCTGTACAAATTAGCCCCGATGTTAAATGTTGATGCGCTGCTAACTGCTTATCATGGCTTAGTGCCCTCTAAGTTAAGATACGGAATCATTTTTGGGGCAATTCAACAAATCAAAATTTAATTTTTAAAACCCAAAAGAGGTGCCTTAGAACTATGTTTGGACTTCATGTTACCGAAAGTTGCAAACCGTATTTCAGAAAATATAAAATCTTGACCCTACCATCCTTGTACATTTTAGAGACTATCATGTTTGTCAGATCGAACCCACATCTATTTCCTCTATTGTCAGATAAAGTAAATCGAAATAGACGCGACAATAGCAAACTATGCATTCCTAGATCTAGGACAGCACTATTGCGGAAAAGTATATTCTGTATGGCGCCAATTATTTATAATACATTACCAAAATATTGGAGGGAATATACAACAAATAAATTAAGAATTAGTTTAAAACGCCTTTTATTAGAGAAAGTCTATTACAGCACTGAAGAATTTTTGACTGATAAATTAATTTGACTTGTGTGAATTATGCAGATTTTATTTCTAATTACTATGACATTTAATTGACTAATTTTATATACATGTCGGGTTTAGTCAATAGTACGGACGTTAAAACAAATCGCAAGCACGCCATCTGGCGGCAAAGCTAAACAACTACGCATTGGCGCGCTTATTCTAACCGCTTGCGTAGTGGGGACAGCAGAATATGGCAGTTGAGTACTGACAGCCTTAGAGCTAACACGTCGTAGAATCAGTGTCGACCCGTAATATTAGTAAGCAGGATTGTAACTGTGAATATTTGAATAAACCCAGTGTATCGAATAACTTCTGTGATTTCATTTGCACGATTGTACCCAACGACCTGCCCACACACGATGTCTTAACCTAAAGGAATACATCCTGACTTCCCGATGGTTTGCATCTATCGGCCAGCCTTGATGCGACATCAGAATTGGGATTCGGTCGTGCTAATGAGATCACACGTAAAAACAATGCTAGTGAAAATTGTGGTTACATTCTTGCAAAAAAAAATTGCGGTGTCAGTTGAGACTACCCTCAGTCTTGAATAATAAAAAACCAGTCTGGAGCGGAGCAGCAAGGAGGCTAGTAACAACCAAGGAGTTGGACAGGACAAGGAGGAGCGTGTGCACTTGTGGAAAGATCCATACGCTCTGATCTTTATGCCAATCTGGTGAGTCGTTTTCATTTTGTTATGACTATGGAAAAGTGTATTCATTATTCAAAATTCTGGTTTTGTGTACGGTATGGTGGTCAGTGGTACGTCGGGGTAACCCGTGTTAGGTTATAATTTCATGTTAGTTATCGATGGTCGAGTTTTGGTGTTGTTGAAGAGTTATTATTCTACTGCCAATAACCTTTGACTAGCCCTGGCTGACTATTATTGTTTAGAAGTTAGAACGATATAGTGACATTTACGACCCTACCTTACACTTCAGTCTGGAAATTATGATAAATCCAAAAAAGTATTTTGTTAAGTTTTGTAGTGTGATAATTTTATGTAGTGAGAGTTGACTAAGTTTGAGAAGAAGCATAGTATTCTTCTTTTGTGGTCGGAGGGCCAAACTATCTAAAAGGTGGTAACCCCTACCAGGCCTGGCCAGGTCGTTAATTGCAACTTAAAATGCAAGGGCATTTATTTGATTCTCTAAAGCTCATATACCTACCTGGGCACTTAGGACACTGTAATGTGTGGTTCATGTTTTGGACAGGGACTCTACACTCACATTCGGTGTCCATAATAACACATTTTGCAGGTTTAGGTTACTACTACTACTAGAAGCTCGTGGCTAAATATTAACGGCCGCACTGGTCGATCATCTAGGTTAAGCAACGCTTGACGAGGTCGGTCCGTGGATGGGTAACCATTTCAACATACCGGGTTTCCTCCGTGTCTTGGAAGGCACGTTAAGCCGTTGGTCCCGGCTGTCATTTGAAGATCTATGACAGTCGTTACGGGTAGTCAGAAGCCTGAGATCTGACACCAGTATTGCCAAGGGGTGCCATGTTTCCCAGTTGCTGGTTTATGGAGGTCAGATGGGCAGTCGCTTCATGTAAAACACTGGTGCTAGGCTGGGTCCGGTAGGACTGGAGGCCTACCCCGATGTGGTTGGGAAAAGGCTAGGCAGATTTATTGGTTTAGGTTACTACACCAGTACACCGGTTAATTTCCATCAAAGCTGTGTATGGTTAAGATAACCGTGTGAACATATACTCTCGTAATATTTTTCATGTTACAGATACCATATTGTGTCGCAGCCTGAAGCCTCTGCTGGAGGCTAGCGGCTATTCAGATGCTGAGCGCGAAGGTTGACGCGTCAACATCTGAGAGGATTAGAAGAACGGCATGGTAGCAGTTCGCAGGTCGTAGCCGAACGTTACGAGCGCGCGCAAGTTTGGAATGGAATACTCGGTGAGTCGCTTCTATTTTATTTCGATAGTGAAGTCGAATGTTCTCTAGTGATGAGATGCTATTTCGAGTTTTAAGAGTGTTCATGTTGGAACACTGAATTGATTGGTAGTGGTTATACCAGCACCATCACTAGGTAATTAAGACACACCTAGTAAAAAGCAAGTAGCTAATAAGTTACCTATTGGCTTGTTAGTACTTTCCTAGTTTCAACATTTGGTTCAGTACGAACTTTAGGATGAGATATCCCATAAGAAGGAGATGAGTTATCCAAAATGACTGAATAACTAGTCGTTTTCAGTGGCAAAGCGAGTTAGTAATGTCGTTGGGCTATCGCAATTGTATCGAGTTATTAACGGTACTGATCATTTACGAACAGATCTTGTTGCGTAACGAATTATAACACCGTCTTTGGATCTGAATTCACTTGCTTACTTTCAAAGTAATATTGTGATAGCAGTAGATCTCGCGATCGTTTTCCTTACATGAAGACAGAGTTAGTGAGCGACAGTAAAGGGTTGCTGTTGAAAATCTGATATTAATGATATTGATCCGAGTCAATTCTTAAAGCTCCTTAATATTATCAGGGATAGTTGTTTCCCTTTTATAAGCCGTCAGTATGTTCCAAAATCTTTGAGTAAAAAGCGCGAATCTTGTGAGAAGGTTCCCCGATCACCAAGTTCTTTGAGAATTGTAAGTCATAGTTGATGACAGTGTAACATGTCTGCTCGTAAGATCAATTCTGGACCGCACCTCATGCGTAACATGTGGCGATGGGTTTTTGAAGAGGTTTCATGAGTTGGATATGCATTACCTTTGAATTAATTATAAGAAACCGTAACAGCATTGTTACTATTACTTTGTTTAGTTTTGAACTTGTTGATCGTCTTTTTCTAATGAATAGTGTTGTATGGGAAACTTTAGTACGAAAACTAAATAGGCCCTTTATTAAGTCTGCGATAGGTTACCGGACGGTGACATTACATGACATTACAGGACGGTGATCATTATACACCGAAAGATGTAAGAAGGTACGCTTAGAACCTACCAGTATGCATAAGGTAGGATAAGGGAGATGCCAGCGGGTCATGTACCAGTCGATGTTGATGTTAAAAGGATTTTAATGATGATGAGCAAGCTTAAAATGTCGAGTAATTGAGTCTACCAGCCGTATTATGTTTGACCGTACCAGTAAATTCTGGCGGAGGTCGGGGTCTTGAGAGACCATTGTGTGAGAGCAATACAATTGCTGGTCGGCTATAGAGCCGTGGCGTTAGAGGTTTTACTCGAGGGTTTCTATAGGCTTGGCAGTTGTTGCTGTAGCAGAAGTTTAAAAGTTTGTTTGGAATGACTGTGGTACATGGCCCAGGGTAATGATTTAGTTAAAGATCAGAGTTCTAAAAATTTCCCTATTATCACGAACCCAATGATCTAGTTTGGTCAGGAGTAGCCGAGCGTTTTGTGTAGGCCTGTGTGGCAATTGTTGGCCTTTATGGCAACTGTTGGCCTGTGTGGCAACTAAAGGCCAGTGTGCCAACTGGAGGCCTTTATGGCAACTGTAGGCCAGTGTGGCAACTGGAGGTCTTTGTAGCAACTGTGGGCCTGTAGGGCACCTGTAAGTCGGTGTAAAAAAACACGTTTGTGTAAGGGACCTTACAGAGGATTCCTGTTGAGTTAAGAGGTTAAAATAAAGTAAACTCGCATAGTCACGCGAGAGGTGAGGTCATCATGTTATCGTTGATGACGTTCGAATCGTCATACCCTCATTACGAAAACTGAAATAATTTTAGTTTTCTAATTTTGATTACTATGCGTAGATTGTGTTAGTAAGATACACGAAGCTCAAGTACCAATTGAGATTGAAAGTGAAGTTGATGATGAATTAACGTAACATAGGACAGACTGAGTGTCTGTGTGAACAGGTTCTTAGTTCAGAGAGTTCAGTTGACTTGACATCGTAGGGCAATTGTGATTGCTAAGAGAGCTATGTGATAGCTAAGAGAGCTATGTAATGGCTAAAGATCGTGAATAAGATACCTGGTGTCTCGTTTCTTTTGTTTCATTGAATGTGACATTAATGACGATCAGTGGTACTTGGACTTTGTAATCACGAAGATTAGGTGCTATCAGGTACCGGATCGATGATTAAGTTGCTATTTTCATTAAATTGAAAATAGAATTACTCGTTCCTTGCAATAGTGAACAGAGAGTTTTAAATGATCATGTTTGATTGTTTCAAAATGTTTCCTCACTCTCGAGTATGAGTCAGGATTGGACGAGCGAATACTGTTTGGAAATTTTGTGTTTCAGAAAAACATCCCTTGTATGATGGGAGACTGACGGGTCGGAGTAGACTACGATGACGTGTGGCGCAACACGACATGAGGTGGCATGGAGCAAGGACAAGAAGATGATGCCTGCGGGTGATAGATTTGGGGATCTGTCACCTGAGAAAGGCCCGAGAAGGCGACGTGTTGTGTTCCACGCTCGCCTCTCAAAATAAATTACGGCCTAGAGAACACCATGTGGTTTTAGTCAGTAGGAGTCTGACAGACCCCTCAGCTTTCCCCAAGAGCTGAGGACATTCATGAGAATTTCCACATGATTCGATACACTGTTAAAACCTGACAATGAGGAACAGACGAGGACGCCTGTCTCGCAGGATGGCCGTGTCGGGTTTAGTCAATAGTACGGACGTTAAAACAAATCGCAAGCACGCCATCTGGCGGCAAAGCTAAACAACTACGCATTGGCGCGCTTATTCTAACCGCTTGCGTAGTGGGGACAGCAGAATATGGCAGTTGAGTACTGACAGCCTTAGAGCTAACACGTCGTAGAATCAGTGTCGACCCGTAATATTAGTAAGCAGGATTGTAACTGTGAATATTTGAATAAACCCAGTGTATCGAATAACTTCTGTGATTTCATTTGCACGATTGTACCCAACGACCTGCCCACACACGATGTCTTAACCTAAAGGAATACATCCTGACTTCCCGATGGTTTGCATCTATCGGCCAGCCTTGATGCGACATACATTTGTTTGATGAGTTGATGACATAATGCTGTAGTATATTTTAATTTTTAAGTTCTAATTTGGATTATTGATTATTTGTATAATGGATAAGTTTTTTAATTACTAATGTTTACTTGTTATTTTTGTACGCCGTTAAGGCAAAACATGACAGTGATAAATTTAATGTAACATCTTGCATGCCATGTGTGTGCATACTCATGTTTTGAACAAATAAATGATCTTATCTTATCTTATCTTATAGACCTGAGTAT
>CATKRY010000233.1:0-91987 GCA_949775005.1 Orthosia gothica
GTTGTGTGTTTTATTATACTTCATTGGTAAATCAAATAAAGATTAGGTGTTTTATATTAGTTGATATTTTCATTAAAATAACTGAATCAATGACACGTACTGCACTGGCAGTCTGTATAGTGACAGCACAGAATAGGCCGCTGCAAATATAATTTGGCACAAGTAAAATTTTCTAAATAAAAAAAAACCAACACATTTGTCTTGCGAAAACACCCCTATTCAAACAGTAAAACGCCCATAACTATTGAACGGCTGAACCGATTTTATTCAAACATAAGCTAATGACACTCTCGACAAAATCACCTTTCAAACAAAAAAAAACTAATTCAAAATCGGTTCAACTGTTTAGGAGCCATAATGCCACAAACAGACACTCAGATACACGGGAACACACGTCAAACTTATAACACCCTTCTTTTTCCGTCGGGGGTTAAAAAGGGGTTTCCACGAACAGCCGGTGAGAGAACGGTGCTCATTTACGACTATGTGCCACTAGCTGGAGTTTCCCAAATGTCCATTCACTTGCATTCTCATAGACCTATACCTACAATGCTTCAGACGCTGCAATAAATGTGGGCACTATCTAGCCCCAAATAGTTTGATTAAATGTATCGTCGAAACGAAAGAAAAAGAAGTAAGTATAAAATAAAATACAAAAACAAAATCAAAATCATGTTTATTTTTCTTCCAAAAATAATACTTATCAACTAAAAACACAAAAACAGAAAAATAATAATAATAACGATATGCCACATACTTATTTGCGGGAGACTGGTGCCTGAACTAAGCCGTAACCTGTATACCTAATATATGTCGGATCTTGTCGAGATTTGTTTACTTAAAATGATACACAAGTACCTTTTGGTACTGGGTGGAGTCCAGTGTCGCGTATGTTGTCGATATGGTTCATGTAGAGCGACAGTGATCGTTCGGACATGGCCATGACAACATATTGGCCTGGGAACTACTCAGTGTTTCCTTTTAGGTCTAGAGTGGTACTTAGTACCATAGTGATAGTAATTGTCTCTGTAACGAATTAAAACTGTGTAGAAGTTACAGGAGATATTTCTCTAGTTTACCCGTATCCCAAATTCTGCGCCCACGACTATAATCTGACACCTGTATGTCACTAAGTAGTTCAAATCATGATCCTATATACCTGGATCTGACATCAGAAGTGGGATACGAGCGGGCTGAGAAACCTCCTGATGAGTGTAAATAGTGAGAATTCATATTCATGTGGAATGTTGAATAACAGAACTGCTACATTGTTGTGTTGATACATATTCGGGTGTTTATTTCTTGGTCAGAGCTATATAGAGGCTCAATCAACCTGATTGGGTTCGATTCCCATTTTGAGAATATTATACCATGGGACACAATAATGTAAAATGTGAAACATGGGGATATCTATCCGCTATCTTGTCCTATGTTGTCACTGACAAAGATGTGAAATAGTGTGTTTGGGTGAGAACGAGGAATGGTGACATCCCCGGTAAGTCGTTACCATTGGTTATATTTCTTTGCTGAAACGTATTTCTCGGTTTCGTGAAGTGCTGTTATGCATTTTGAAGTCTATAATAAGTGACTTTGTTATTTTGCAGTTTTATTGCGATATGACCTACACGGTTAAATCGAATTTGTTTGTCATTTACATTGAATGTTTGTCTTTTATGGTAACACTATTCAATTTGTTTCATTACAATTATGATGACACTATTCAATTTGGTTCATTACAATTGAGATTGATTAAATTGAATTACATCTGAATTTGCTAAAACATCTTAGAGACATTGAACACCGGAGTCAGTATTGCTCTGTTGTTATCACGCTTGGTCAAAAATTGAGAATTTCTTTACGGTAAGAATCAGTCGATTTATAACAATAGCCACTTACAAGGGTTGTTGATATGTTATCTACTGTCTGTGTTTTGCTTGAATAACTCTGCTTTCCCCTATGGACAACGCGGGCGTGATGTTTTGTTATTACTTTACGAGTTTTTACGTATTGAAAGCAAAACTGTGTGTACCTAGAGTGTAATTGTGAACGGTCAGCCAAGCAATAAAAGTTGTCCAAACATCGATGTGGAAGTGAAAAGGATAAGAAAAATTAGATAACATCAATGTGAGCGCTGATCTGGAGGCTTTTACAAGCCACTCAGCAGATAAACGAGCAAGCGACTGTTTGGTGTTTGAAGAAGCAGTAGGATACGGCGAGTTGCCGTGCATCCAGGATGGGTGTTTATGTTGGTGAGCTGAGCTTCTGCGTGCAACTAAATTTACGTTAAGTAAAAGTACGTCAACTTAATTTGTAATGGTTGGTTTTGTGTAATTGCTTAGTTTACATCGACTACATTGTTAATTGCCCCTTTGGCCTCGTGCCAACTAGCGCGACTGCTGCGTGCGGGGTCCTGGTTTCAATTCTAAGGTCGGGCAGGCTTTTATTGTGTTTGTCCGTTGGAAATTACTCAGAGACAGCCCAGTCAGAAAGCATTATTATGAAATTGTTTACTGAACCAATAATGGAAAAAGTATAAAGTTCACACAACAGATTGCATTGTGAGATTATGAATAATGTAAAGTCATAAGGATTAGATTTCAGCTATGTTATTATGATTGGTCATGAAAATAAAAAATGTTCTTTGTTTATAAATGTTGAACCACTGAGAACTCAATGTCTAATCTAAACAAAGTTTTACAGAGCTTGATTATTATAGCGGCTCAAGTCTTTGTATTGTAGAAACGATTGCTCTTAACTTTCATAACACCAGATAAGCAACATGAGTGCCAAATAATACATCCGAGCCTTTGTAACATGACCAGAATAGCTCAATGAGCCATTTTTGCAGTCTCGTAGAAACTGAACTAAGTCATTGTTTACGTTAGTGGTAAGACTGTCGGATTGGCATCGATATAGCAATGGTTAGAAAGACTATAATCTAGCTGAAGTATTTACTTGGTTCGTAAACCAAACGGATTGCTATTTTACTGAAAGTATTTATTGAGTTTTAAGACTATGAGATAGAATACGGTAGTGATTATAAAACTCATGCCGAATGATAGTCACTAGCTGCTTACCATACCCTGACACTGTAACATAGCTTAGATAGTTTAGGTCTAGTTGCTTGGGGTGCAAGTTGAAAGCCTCCACGCGGCGCACCCTGGGCAACGTCGGCTCCAACTGCCCACCCGCGTTGGGTGGACAGTTGGGGCGGGCGGCTAATTTCAACACACGAGGAAAGGTCACGGTTCCAAACATAGATCATCTTCCATGATGATCTGTGAAGGGAACCGGGCTAGAGGCGGGGCGGCTAGTCCGTCGCTGCGATGGCCATCTAACGCCTACTCCCCCCTCTGCTGACAGAGGGTATGTCGAGTGGGCGTGGAGTATAGATGGAACCCAATCCCAAGGTCTCGCGTGCCGAGGGGATGAATGGCCGGAGGGTTTGTATCCGGTCCCTAGCGCAGGCAAAGGGACCTCACCCTTAAAAAGGAACCGAAAATGGAACAACGACTATTGGAAAATAATCCTCAGGCGGGTACCCTTGCGCAAAGCAAGGGCCAGTCCCGCCCCTCTAGGGATCCCCTAGAGGGCAGCCCCATCGTATCTGGGGGGGGCACCACTAGTCTCGCGGGCCGGCAGACCACCGCCGACCTGCGCCACGAGAGCTACGAGCGAGAAAAGGAGCTCCAGGAGAACCTGGAGCAACTGCGCGAAGTGGACGCACCGCTTGCCGTCGCCGATGGCAACATGAGCCGAGGAGGCTCAAGTCCTCATGTGGACGTTCCTCTTGCCGTCGCCGGCGGCAACAAGAGTCGAGGAGGCTCAAATCCTGGGGATAACTTGTCCGACCAGGACTCGCGCGGGTGCAGCTCCAATGCTTGGAGGAAGCGTCCGCGCAGCAAGGACTCGGGGTCGCTGGGTCTCTCCTCGAGTGAGGAGAACCTGTCGGCCCCTAAGGTGTCAACAGGGCGGAGAGGAAGGGGTCGCGCGGTGGCGGGTGTAACCACCGCTCGGTTGCCAGAGCGCAACGTGCGGGGTCGCTTTGTTCGTCCCGATACGCCTGCCCCTACAGACTGCGTGGAGAGTGACCCGGGGCACATGAGTGCGGACCAGAGCGGTGAATCCAATGCGTCCCTGCTGGGCAGAAATAAGGCGGAGGCGAATGCTGCAAAACGGGCTCAGCGTCGGGCTGTCGCGGCTGACGAGGTCAGTGAGTTGGCCCGACAAGCTCGAGAGCGGCGCTTGGCTCGGACGGCTGCCGGTGGTGATATATCGGCGGTGGCGCTCAATCGCCAGGTGATGGACGGGCTAGAGGTCGTCCTGAAGGTTGCCACTAAATCGGGCAACCTGAAGGGCACATTCACCTACGCCCTGAAGCAGGCGGTGAGTGACATCCAAGTGGCAGTTGAGGTCCTCAGCAGCCGCACAACCACGGATGAGACGGCGAAATTGTGGGAGGAGAACCGCCGTCTGCGATCAGAGTTGGAGGACCTCAAGCGGCAGTTTACCGCCCAGAAGGCAGCCTCTTCGGTCACGAGCCCATCGTCCACCCCGTCTTTGGCCCCATTTTCGGCCCCGTCGTCGGCCCCTGCACTTGCAGATGCGGATATCGAGAGGATCGCGCGCATCTGCATGATGCAATGCGGCCAGATGGTGAGTGCCCGGATGGAGGCCATAGAGGCGAGGTTGCTGCCAGCCGAAAACGTCCGCCCACCACTCGCTGCAGACAAGCGGAGACAGGAGAGGCCTGCTAAACCGGCAGCCGCCTTGGCTGAGCCGAGAAGTGCCGGGAAGGGGGCCACTAGGCTCACGGAGGGGCCCAGTAAGCCCGCTGAGGAGAGGTCCGTGCCCACTTCCCAGTCGGCAGCTGCTGCTCCACCGACACCACCAGGCCCACTCACGGAGGCCTGGACGACGGTGGTCAAGAGGGGCCGCCGTCGGAAGAAGAGGACGGCGCCCCCGCCAGCAACTGCTGGAGCACCCGCACCGAATAAGGCCGCGGGACCGCCTAAGGTCAGGGCACCACGCTCCGCGGCTGTAGTGATCACGCTGCAGCCCGGAGCCATCGAAAGGGGCGTTTCTTATAAGGCGGTCCTGACAGAGGCGAGGGCCAAAGTCGCGTTCCCCGACCTTGGAACACCGTCCGGCTTCAAAATGAGGCCGGCGATTACGGGGGCGCGGCTGCTGGAGGTGTCGGGTGCCTCTAGCGCCGAAAAGGCGGATATTTTGGCCGCCAAGTTGCGGGAGGTCCTCAACCCTGAGGACGTCCGGGTGTCCAGGCCTATGAAGACGTCTGAGTTGCGTGTCGATGGTCTGGACGACTCGACGACCCCAGCTGAGGTCGTGGCAGCCATTGCCCGAGCCGGCGGATGTCCGTCCGAGGACGTGCGGACGGGCGAGATCCGCGCCGACACTACTGGGCTCGGTATGATTTGGGTGCGGTGCCCGGTGGCGGCGGCGCAAAAAGTCGCTAACGGTGGACGACTGCTGGTGGGGTGGGTTGCAGCGAGGGTCAAGCTTCTGCAACCCAGGGCATTGCGGTGCTATCGTTGCTTGGACATTGGGCATGTTAGGGCACGATGCACCGCCGAAACAGACCGCAGCGAGCAGTGCTATCGCTGCGGTCAACCCGGCCACAAGGCAGCCCAGTGTTCCGCGGCACCAAACTGCAGCCTCTGTACAGCTGCAGGGAGGCCCGCTGGGCACAGAGCGGGCGGAAAGGCCTGTGGCGCACCCGCGCAGCAGAAGAGGAGAAGGAGGGCCAAGGTTGCCGGGGGCTCTTTACCCCCCCGTCAGACTGGCTGCTCTTCGGCTGACTCCCGGCCTAGGAATGGAGTGGAGGGAATGGATTGCGCATAATGGCGCTCTACCATTTCCTCCAGGGCAATATCAACCACTCTGCCAGAGCTCAGGATCTCTTGCTCCAGAGCATGGCAGAGTGGTCGATTCACGTGGCTGTGGTCGCCGAGCCGTATTTCGTCCCACCCAGGGATAACTGGGTTGGAGACCTCGACGGTTTGGTGGCCATTATTGGCGGGGCTCTTGTCAGCCCGTCCCGAGGTCGTGGCTGGGTGGCCGCCCTCGCGGACGGTGTTGGCATAGTCGGGGCGTATTTTTCACCCAACAAGAGTCTCGCCGACTTCGAGAGTTTCCTTGTCGATTTGGGCGCCGTCGTAGGCCGACTCCACCCTCGCCCTGTGCTGTTGCTAGGGGATCTCAACGCCAAGTCTTCGGCGTGGGGATCTCCGGTAACAGATGCTAGGGGTGAGGTGCTGGAGGAGTGGGCTGTAACCACCGGCCTGGTCATCTTAAACCGGGGCTCGGTTTACACGTGCGTGCGACAGCGGGGCGGGTCAGTAGTGGACGTCTCGTTCGCTAGCCCTGCTGTCGCGAGCCGTGTCCGTGACTGGCATGTCGCCGTGGAGGTGGAGACGTTATCGGATCACCGATACATCCGTTTCGACGTCTCCACCCAGACCGCAGGCGTCCGCGGTTTACCGGCCCCGCGAACGGGCGGTCCGCGCTGGGCGCGCAAGCTCATCGACAGGGAACTTCTCGAGGAGGCCACCATTGTTCAGGCCTGGATCCGGGAGTCGGCAACGACCGGACCCGTCGACGTCGAACAGGAGGCGCTGTGGTTCCGCGGGGCGATGACGCAAATCAGCGACGCGTCCATGCCCCGGGTCCACGCACAATCAGCGAGGCGCCAGGTGTACTGGTGGTCCGCCGAGATCGCACAATTGCGTGTCGCGTGCGTAGCGGCCAGACGCCAGTACACCCGATACCGGAGGAGACGTCTGCGGGTCGCTGACGAAGAAACCGCGCGGTATGAGGTGTACCGCGCGGCGACGGAGACTCTGCGGCTGGCCATCGGCGAGGCGAAGAAGCGAGCCAGGGAGGAGATGTTGGAGACTCTAGACCGGGATCCTTGGGGGCGCCCTTATCGAGCGGTTCGAGGGAAACTTCGAGCCGCCGCGCCTCCGCTTACGGAGAGTCTCCAACCCGAGCTGCTGGAGGAGGTGGTCGCAGCCCTCTTCCCGGAGAGATCGGAGCACATCCCGCCACTGATGGCTTTGCCCACGGCCGCAGAGTCTACAGAGGACGACGCCATCAGCGTCCCAGAGGTGACACAGGCAGAGATGGGGGCGGCCGTGATTCGACTCCGGGCCAAGAATGTGGCTCCGGGGCCCGACGGGATCCACGGCCACGTGTTAGCCCTCGCTCTGAAGGAGCTAGAGCCCTGGCTGAGAGGACTCTTCACAGCGTGCCTTGAGCGGGGCCAGTTTCCCACTTTGTGGAAATCTGGTCGTCTGGTCCTGCTCAGGAAGGCGGGGCGCCCTGCGGACTCGCCGTCCGCGTACCGGCCCATAGTGCTGCTAGACGAGGTGGGTAAGCTGTTCGAGCGGATTATCGCTGCTCGCCTCGTCAGCCACTTGTACAGAGAGGGGCCGGACCTGGACGAAAGCCAGTTCGGCTTTCGGCATGGGCGCTCTACCATCCACGCGATATCGCAGGTGAGAGTCCTGGCGGAGGAAGCGGTGTCCCGGGGTGGGGTGATGCTGGCGGTGTCCTTGGACATTTCCAACGCCTTCAACACCCTGCCCTGGAGTTGTGTTCGGGAGGCACTGCGGTATCATCGAGTGCCTCCCTACCTCCGCCGCATCATCGGGGCTTATTTGGCGGAGAGGTGTGTCACCTACGTGGGACGTGATGGCATCGAAAACCAGCACCGCATGTCGTGCGGTGTTCCGCAGGGCTCGGTCTTGGGCCCGCCCCTGTGGAACATCGGGTACGATTGGGTGCTGAGGGGCGAACTCCAACCGGGCGTAGACTTGACGTGTTACGCGGACGATACGCTGGTCACCGCCCGGGGGAGTTCGTACAGGGAGGCAGCGTTGCTGGCGACGGCTGCGGTCTCACAGGTGGTGAGCCGCATACGGCGCCTTGGCCTGGAGGTGGCCCTCAACAAATCGGAGGCCATGGTCTTTCATGGCCCCCGACGGGCGCCACCACCCGATGCCCACATTGTCGTCGGGGGGGCTCGAATCGCTGTCGAGTCAACCATGAAGTATCTGGGATTGGTGCTCGACAGCCGGTGGGATTTCGGGCCGCACTTCCGGCGGTTGGCGCCCAAGTTGTTGGGCGCGGCTGGGGCGCTGTCAACGCTGCTTCCCAATCTGGGGGGCCCGAGCGCTGCCTGTAGGCGGCTCTACGTGGGGATCGTGCGATCGATGGCCCTGTACGGGGCCCCGATCTGGGCGGCTGACCTGACGGCCGGCAGCATCGCTGTTCTGCGAAAGCCGCAGAGAGCGATGGCCGTCAGAGTCATCAGGGGGTATCGCACGATCTCCTACGAGGCGGCTTGTGCACTGGCCGGATCCCCGCCCTGGGACCTGGAGGCTAAGGTACTCGCGTCACTGTATCGGTGGCGCGAGGAAGCGCGGGTGCGGGGCGAAAGGCTGATGCAGCGACACATGGAGTTGCGTCAGTCTCAGCTTCGTGAGGTCCTGGTGGCGGAATGGCGGGACAGGCTTTCACGCCCTACCGCCGGCCTCATTACCATCGAGGCGGTCCGGCCAGTGCTCGAGCGCTGGCTCGGGAGGAGGCACGGCTCCCTGTCGTTTCGGGTGACGCAGGTGCTCTCGGGGCATGGTTGCTTCGGGAAGTACCTGTGTCGCATAAACAGGGAGCCGGACGCCCGGTGTCACCACTGCGTCGACTGCCGGGAGGACACGGCGCGGCATACGCTGGCAGAGTGTGCCGCTTGGGAGGAGCCACGCCGTGCCCTCATCTCTGAAGTAGGCAGTGACCTGTCGCTGCCGGCTGTAGTCGAGTCTATGGTCGGCAGCGCGGAGTCCTGGGACGCGGTGGTATCCTTCTGCGAAACAGTCGTCTCGCAGAAGGAGGCTGCGGAAAGGGAGAGGGAGATCTCATCCGCTAACCCGATCCGCAGCAGACGCGCCGGGCGTCGGCGGAGGGCAGACAACGCCCTCTTCCAGCCCCCCTAAATGGGTCCAGGGGCGACGGACTCGGGGACGTCCGTCGCCCCCCACATATCAGGACCCGAGGTGGTGGCGCGTAGTGTTCCACGCGCGCCCCTCTTAGACGTCGCGGGGGGAGTCCAACACCTCACTCCCCCCCAACTCGAGGTCGTGGCCCGCAGAGGCGGGCCGGCACTAGCCGGGGGTTGCGGAAGTATCGTTGTTCCCGTGATCCCCGGTTTAGGTGTGAGGCGGAACACCGGGGTGGTTTTTAGTCAGTAAGAATCTGACAGACCCCTCCGCCCTCCCCAGGGCGGAGGACATCCAAAGAGGATTTTCCACCCCGAAAAAAAAAAAAAAAAAAAAAAAAAAAAAGGTCTAGTTGCTTCTTTTGGCAAATTGATTTAAAAGCTGCCTGTTGATGGTAAATTAACTTCTTACATGAGACTTGGTTTGGACTAAATATCAAGGCTTTCCCAAAAATAATATTAACTAAGGGGTTTTGTAATTTAATGTGATACTCATTTTGATGCTGTTGATCGTGATGATATGGAGCACAGCCTTGTTTTTACTTGTGGTTGCTTATTGTAGCAAATTAATGTTGCGGAGTCTCGGTACTATTGAGTTGGCATTTAATGGTGGTGAATGCTATTGAACTTTTAAGGCAGTATTTTACATGAATGAAAATGCCTTGTAACGACAGATAAATCTATCCGTTAGGTATAGAACGACTCAACGAGTCAATCTTAGAGCTGACTTTAGGTCTAGAGTACAAAGGTAGTGGTTTGGTATTAATCCTTTGATTTTGAAGTAGAGTGCCGGAAAGCCAAACAAATGTTACGTAGGTATAGGCTTTACGCCTAAAGACTGTGTGTACGATAACGACAGTATAATGAATTTTTGATGACAAAACTAGAAGCAGATTGTTGGAAGCAAATCTGCTCTTCCAAGTTTCGATTTAGCATTTTGTATCGAAGAAGAGAGTGAAATAGCGAAACAAGATGTTCTGACAGTAGTTTATGTTGTGATGATATTATCAATGTTGATGAATTGCTTGTTTATCTTTGATGAAAATACCTATTGAGTTAAAGGTGAATGGTCACCATTTGCTTAAGAAGGCGTGTTACTTGCAAATAATAGTGCAGAAAAATCTGTTAAGTAAAGATACTGTACACACAATTTGACCTCAATATTGCAACTTAATTTACTAAAATTAAAATATTGGCTACTAGGATTTAGTTTTTGTTAAAAATAACTAAATCTGCAAATTCAGCGTACTCATTCCGCACCAAAATAATAAAAAAAAAAATATCGGAGAAATTTTAAGAGTGATAAACAAAAGTTAACCTTTAACTCATCGCGTCTTATACGTGCAACTGGAATGTAGTGTGTTGAGCATATACTGAAGCCTATAAAGATAAGACCTTGCCTTAAGGACTATTTAAAAAAAATATTTGTATCAATTGTGTTTGTGTGTGTAAATTAGTACACCACTTGAATTGACGATAAACAAGAAGCGAGACTTTTGATCTTTATGACAAGTATGTAGAAATGGTAGTTCTTATTTAGAAGTGCGGTAAGCAAACTGTTGAGTAAGATAAATATGGTTTGATAGAGCATAGATAGACAAAATGTTTTTGAGCTGTAATTTTGATTAAGAATAAAGAACGAAATAACAAAGTTAAGTTTAAAGGTGCCATTTAATTTGAAGAGGTATTTTAACTATGAGTTGAGAGACTTTGTACTCAAAATTTTGTGCTGATTACAAATGTGCTCTTTCATAAGCATTGTAGTGTGCTGTAGCCACGGGGATGGTTACGAGACCTAGTCACTGGGTTGACTATGGTTGTGAGAGTAGTCAGTGAGATGACTGCTGTAACCACCGGGATGGTTACGAGACCTGGTCACTGGGTTGACTATGGTTGTGAGAGTAGTCAGTGAGATGACTGCTGTAGCCACGGGGATGGTTACGAGACCTGGTCACTGGGTTGACTATGGTTGTGAGAGTGGTCAGTGAGATGACTGCTGTAGCCACGGGGATGGTTACGAAACCATGTCACTGGGTTGACTATGGTTGTGTGAGTGGTCTGTGAGATGACTGCTGTAACCACGGGGATGGTTACGAGACCTAGTCACTGGGTTGACTAAGGTTGGATCACTGAGATGACTGCTGTAGCCACAGGGATGGTTATGAGACTTGGTCACTGAGTTGACTTTGATTGGGTCACTGAGATGACTGCTATAGCCACCGGAATGGTACGAGGTTTGGTCACTGGGCTGACTATAGTTGTGAGAACATCACAAGGATGACTATTGTGATGGTCACAGGTATAGCTATCCGAAGCCACAGGGCTGGCTGTGAGACTAAGGATCTCTCTTAGTTAATTGAAGTCAGAATGACCGAACGGGATTATTCTGTGTTGTAAATATCCGGTATTGCAGATTTATACACGTGGACGTGTGCCATGTAGGATGGCCGTGTCGGATCTTGTCGAGATTTGTTTACTTAAAATGATACACAAGTACCTTTTGGTACTGGGTGGAGTCCAGTGTCGCGTATGTTGTCGATATGGTTCATGTAGAGCGACAGTGATCGTTCGGACATGGCCATGACAACATATTGGCCTGGGAACTACTCAGTGTTTCCTTTTAGGTCTAGAGTGGTACTTAGTACCATAGTGATAGTAATTGTCTCTGTAACGAATTAAAACTGTGTAGAAGTTACAGGAGATATTTCTCTAGTTTACCCGTATCCCAAATTCTGCGCCCACGACTATAATCTGACACCTGTATGTCACTAAGTAGTTCAAATCATGATCCTATATACCTGGATCTGACATATATATGTATCCATCGGTGTTTTATGAAGTGGATACTAACGTTGTCTCAAGTACACTGGTGAAAATACTCCTTTGAGCCCAATTTAGGGTATCTAGAATGCTTTTATTCCTTTAGTACGTTACCAAGAGATCATTTTCACCTTTCACGCGGATCGGGCTGCTAGCGAAAACTAGCCCCTAAGGTCTTAGACAAGTGACAATCTATTAATTATTGAAAGCGTGGAAATAGCGATATGGGTAACGCCACAAAAGGAATGGGAATGACAAACGCTATCGAAAAGTCACGTAAGCAATCCCTTACAAAATGGAATTTCGACAATCGCCATCGCTGACGTCAAATGACAGTTTTCTAGAGTCTCTATACGGTGTACCCATCAGCACCACAGTTGCTGACTTGTCTTGACAAGTTGACAAACTACTATCGAAAACACTAGTAGAAAACAAATCAATGTATGGGAATGACACATCTGAACGTTAAGTCACGTGGTCAGACCATACAAATAGAAGGCACACAACGAACAATTATTGTAGAAAGAGATTCGATACGAAAAGTTTGTAACTTGGCTAGGGGGGCAGCTCTGCTAAGCGTGTCAACACTTCATAGACGATTATAGATAAGATAGAAATAAATGTAGCAGAGGTGCTCCAGATTCAAAGATTTGCACTTCAATAGATAACATTCTAATAACAATCATGAAAGGATTATGCTGATGTGTTTTGTATTTAATATTGTTGATAATTTCAAGGGTATACTGGTTTAGATTTTCAGTCGTCAGATACCTTTTCTTTTCTATATCATATACTCGTAAACGAAATAGAATAATAGTTTGGTAGGCAAGATGTGATGTCCATCGTGTTACCCAGTTAAGGTTGCCCTAGTCGATCATTCTTCCATACAAACGTAGTCTGGCGATTAGTCCACTGGTTGACAGTGTACGTTCAAAATAAAAAAATATCAATTTGGCTCATCATTATCTAGCCCTGTATGAAAACAAAAAAGTAAAAAATAATATACCAGGCCCCTCAGAAAGTATTGCGAAAAAACGTTTTTATATATGGGAGACTGGCCAGTTATAATGTTTTTCGAAAATATGATTATTTATAAGTAAAAATAAGTAAGTTCCAATTTCAAAATTTCCCTCCACATTTTTTGCGAGTTAATTCAAAGTATTGTGTCTCACTGAAATATGGATCTGCGCCGGGAACATTTTAGAGCTATGATTTTATACGATTTCAAGTGTCGCCTGAAACCGGATGAATCGTACGATAGACTTCAAATGGCATTCATGGATGAAGGCCCTTCCAAGGCAACCGTGTATCGTTGGTATAACGAATTCAAGCGCGGTCGACCAACTTTGGGGGATGACGAAAGAAGCGGTCGCCCTTTGACGGCTGTTACCGAAGAAAACGTGCTAGCAGTGAAAAATTTAATCCAAGACAATAGGCGAATTACATATCAGGAGATTCAACACATATTGAAGATTGGATCGGGAAGCGTTCACGAGATTCTATACAGCCATCTTCGCGTGAGGAGGATAGTATCACGCTGGGTGCCGCACAACCTCACCGATGCTCAGAAGCAGGCCCGGGTGGAATGGTGCCGTGATATGCTTAACAAATTTGAAGCAGGCTCGTCTCGGCGTGTTTACGACATCGTTACAGGTGATGAGTCCTGGATTTATCAATACGACCCAGAAACCAAGCGCCAGTCGACTGTTTGGGTGTTTCAAAATGAGCCAACGCCTACCAAAGTGAAGCGATCTAGAAGCGGGGGTAAGATTTTGATCGCTAGCTTTTTTAATTTGACTGGCCACTTGGTATCAATTCCCTTACGGGATCAAAGAAGCATTAATGCCGAATGGTATACTACCAAATGTTTGCCAGAAGTTTTCTCTGTTATAAGCAACAAGCGACCAAACACAGGGCTCCGTGGGCTACTGCTCCACCACGACAATGCACCTGCGCACACCGCACTCAAAACGAGGGACTTCCTGGACAGCACGCCAGTCAAACTCCTGGGTCACCCTCCTTACAGCCCTGATCTAGCACCGTGTGACTTCTTTTTATTCCCAAAAATAAAAAATCAGCTCAAAGGGATACAATTTTCGTCGCCGGAAGATGCGCTGGCTGCGTTCGAGCAGGCTGTAAACGAGGTGTCTGCGGCGGACTGGAAAAAGTGTTTTGAAAACTGGTTTAGGCGCATGAATCTTTGTATAGAGGCTGGTGGAAAGTACTTTGAAAAGATTTAATAAAAATATATGTACGTATAGAACAATTTTTTTTAGTTTCGCAAAACTTTCTGAGTGTCCCACGTATATTTGAAAGTTACGAGCGTTGAAAGTTCCATATTTCAACACTAATTTTAACGAATCTTTGGGTGCAAATAAATACCATGAGAAGAAAGAAAATTGCAAAATAGTCACCATACAGGAATATATTAGTAGTTCAACAATGCAAATAATTATTTTTTATTTTCAACAGATACATTTGGTAGTTTTTTCATGATATCCACTCCCAAAGGTCTGTTTATAAAATTTTGCGCGGCCGTTATCGTCCTAAATCATCATCCATTTCACTACAAATTTGCAAAAGTGTGTATTCGTACGCGAACTAGCTTTTTACTGCTGATCACAGCATCTATCTCTTTCGCACGTGTTGTCAGATGAGAAAGCATGCATTTTAATCCTGCACGCAAAATAGTTCGTGCCGTCGACTAGGGCAACTTTTAATAAAAGAAAGAAAGAATGAATAATTTTTTCATTCTTTCTTTCTTTAGAGCCGCACAGGAGAACGAGAGATTAGCAAAAAAATAAACAATAATAAAAATATTAGACCCTGTGCTAGACTAAAAAGGCTCCTATCTCAGCATGTCCAGCGATATCCAAAAAGAAAATAACGCTGAGCTGGTATTATGTTAAGGCCCACTGTTGAAGCCACGTACACACTCACGGGTCACACGGCTCGGTTAGTGGGTTATGGAGCGTTAGGAAGTAACTCCATGTACAACACTGATATTTAGCTGCCTCCAGTGAGACTGGAAGCCAATCACAGCATAGTTCGAAAGGGTAGGCAGATAGCATGACAGCCAAGCAGTGGAATGAGGTATGGTGTTTCCTTGGAGCTACGACATGGGCAGCTTTATATGCAAAAACTGAAGAGTAGAGGTACAGGGGTAGTAGTTCTCCTTAACTACTACCCCTGTACCTCTGGCATTGCAGATGTCCATAGGGGAAGATGACTACTTACCACCAGGTCGAAGGCCTTTTTTTTTGGATGTGCTCCGCTACGGGGTGAGCGGAGGGGTCTGTCATACTCTAACTGACTAAAACCACACGGAGTTCTTCGACTTTCTTTACCCGGGGCGCTGGAGTGCTTGCGCATTTCGTCACGCTCCCCGGCTTGGTATTGGCCATAGTCACCCTCTGCGGCCGCAAAAGACCACAATTATTTCTCTAGAGAGGCGCGTGCGGAACAAAGCGCGCCGCCGCGCGCCGTCTCGGGCCTTTGACAGTTCAGGCAACAGACTCCCAAAATTTGTTTCCTCCAAGCCGCAGCCTATGGCGGCCGGAGATCGTTACGTACCCTCCGGTGCCCAGTGCGTCTAATACGGATGGGAAGGGAGGCCGTATCCTCATGCTCCTTTTGCGCCGCCTCCTTTGTGACCATCACTTCCCCGCAAAAACAGGCGACGGCATCCCAAGCGCACTCACTTCCGACCATGGAACGAACGGAAGCGAGAAGCTATCCTCAGTACCGACTGCCGTGGCGAGATTATGGCGCTGTACTGCCCAGGCTGGGCATTCCTCAAGAGTGTGCTGCGCCGTGTCTTTGAGGCAGTCGCCTACAATGGTGGCAACTGGGCGTAGGGCACTATCAGGTGGGATGCCTGCTTGTTTGCCACTCAAAGATAAAGATGGATAATATGCCAGTATAACAGTACCTTATTTATATCTGGATAAGTTGACTAGAGATAATTAGTTTATTTCAAGGTTTCCTACTGTTGTTTCCCTTTATCTTTTTATAGGCCTGCCTATTTTAAATTCACAAAATGATGTCTAGGTTTCCTTGCAGTATTTTCCTTTAATAATAATTATGTAAATTAGGTATGTGCACAACATATCACTATTCCCCTTTTATATTTTTTTAAATTTATTTAACCATAGGCTCGCGTTTGACCACTATCTCGCCTGATGATAAGCACGACGGTGAAGCACGCTTGCTTAGAAGTAACCTATTCACTCTTGACTTAAATACCCCAAGGTTGTAGCTATCAGGAAACAAAGACTCCGGCAGGGAATGCCACTCTTTAGCGGTGCGCACAATGAAAGTATTAGTAAAACGCTTTGTGCATATACGTGGGATGTCCACCATGTACCGATGACGCATTCCTGTACGTCTTGTAGTACGATAATGGAAAGGGCTAGGCGGAATCAAATTGTGCAGTTCCGTCGCACACTCCCCGATATGTAAACGATAAAAAACCGACAGGCTGGCACCTCGGCAGGTTTATTACGTATCTTTTGCAAGAGCAAAACGATAGCGATCAGACGCTTTATGTCATAAAAGTCGGTATTACCTGCAGTGTAGGTATGGCTGGTATGGTAGGTCCTACACAATCGTTTGCTAATCGCTCGCTGTTTTTCAAAGGCACTTTTTTTTTAAACCGCCAACCACTCTAAAACTTTTGTAAACTTATGTAGTGAAGAGCAATTATTGCGCAAAAATCGCTATCGTTTTGCTCTTGCAAAAGTACGTAATAAGCCTGCGGCATCCGATGTTCATTGTTCATATCCTTTCCTTACAAGATCCATCCTGCATCAATCTATTCTTCAGCCTTTGCAAACAAACGTATATAAAAACATAATAGTAATAACATTACGCCTGGATTCACGATTCATTTATCATTTATCTGATCACCGAAGGATTAAGATATGCTCACTATGATAAACAAAAAAACATCAAAAGAACTCGAAACCTCCTCTTATATAAAAACAAAAAGCTTCGGACCAATGTTCCAAACCGAAACGCGTAATCAGCATAAAAAAACATAATGGAGACAAAGGTCACCAGTTATCAGCCATGCCCCACCCACGCGAACGCGTCATGGTGACATTAGATGCCCATGCTATCAAGAAGCCTTTATTTATAATAGGAGAAACATCTTATCTTCAGTACGGTAGCTAATGTTGGTAGTATCAAACAGTTACCAACAACCCAAGTAACAAAATTTGGTGTTATAAAAGTCCTAAGAACGTTTTAGAACGTGCTAATTAGTGTACTTGATTAGTACCATAATTGTACTATCACGGTGATAAATCAGGTCTATAGTTGAAATGTAAAAGTGTCGAGAAACGCTTTTTAGTACCAAAATAGTGTTGTCGTTGAACGATGCACTTTTATGTCACAAATTTGCAATGCAAAAAAAAAACAAGTCAGTTCTTTTTTGCACCAGAGCCTTTGGTTCCCTAGCAAGAGACGATAAATTTACCTATCCCTAGTACTGGATGATTCTTGAAAACATTTTCTATATTCTTAATCGTTTTCAGCACAAGTTTATTCCTTAAAAAGAAAATAATGAAAGTTAAACTCGGCTGCTAAAATTTTTCGAGTCGCTCCTGCGTCTCTGTACCGTCTTAAGCACCAATGGATAATTTAGCAGAGTTATCCAAAAAAACAGAAATTGCATCTGAACGTACGTTACGTTGGCTATCAATTTTACCTTTAAGTCAATTTATCCATTTATTCTATTCGAAAAAATCTGATTTCTTTCGTCCTCATAGGGCCTCGCGAATTGTACCTTGCTTGCATCCAATTTAGGTCTTGCGCCGCCACTATTCCCATACCTTAAAACGAACAGGTTACGAAAAGGTTTATTCCTTACAATGTTTAGATTACAGTGTTAATATTAGCAAAACTTTAAGTAACCGGAATACTGAGATCCACAAAAAAAATATATATACATATAATAATTTTCAAAAACACGCATTTTTTGTGTTATCACTTTTTTACTATTATTTCATTGGTTCGGTTAGATTTTTATATAATATTATAGCCTATGTTATTCGGGAATAATGTAGCTTTCCATAGGTGAAAGAATTTCTTAAATCGGTCCAGTAGTTTCGGAGCCTATTCGGTACAAACAAACAAACAAAAAAATCTTTCCTCTTTATAATATTGGTATACACTAGCTTCTGCCAGCGGCTTCGCCCGCGTGAAAGTCGAAAATTATCCCGTGGGAACATATTCCCGGGATAAAAGTATCCTATGTTCTATTGCTGACTATATTCTATCTCTGTGCCAAATGTCATCAAGATCCGTCCAGCCGTTTGAGCGTGAAGAAATAACAAAAATACAAACTCACACACACTCATAAACTTTCGCCTTTATATTATTAAGTGTGGTTTGATCTGTTGATTTTGTTTATTGTACAAAATGGTTACTTTTTGAGAGCAGTGGTGGCCCAGTGGTATCGACCGCGACTTACAAGTTGTAGGTCGTGGGTTCGAGCCCAGGCAGGCGTTTTACTTTGTGTAAATTATTTCGTCACCACTGCTCTCAAAACGGTGAAGGAAAACATCGTGAGGAAACCGGCATGTTCTAGAACCAAAAATTCGAAGACATGTGACATCCAACCAACCCGCACTGGGCCCGCGTGGTGGATTACGGCCCATTCCCTCTCACAGAGAGGAGGCCTGTGTCCCAGCAGTGGGAACATTAATAGGCTGATGATGTGATGTGGTTACTTTTTAATGTTTAATATGATTAATAAACATTATCAAAAGTTGTCTCCTATAATTAGCTTAACGGCAGATGAACAATGGTGAAACAAGGTAGAGGTACAGTCTATCTTATCGCATACGCTGCTTCACAAAAGCTATACTAGCTTAACAATGAACTTTACCTACCCTTATGTTTTTCAACAAAATACGTCCTAAAAATAATTATTATCATAGACTTAACAATAGACAAATCTTGTCGCGAGATTATGGTGAAAAGATAATGAATATTCTTTTACCCTCTTACTAATAAACACGGAATAAAGTTATACCAGGTATAACAAAGGTATACCCATACATTTTCATAGGTTTATACCTGGTATAACTATATTCTGCGTTTATTTGTTAGAGGGCAAGATTTTAATTTATAGTTTTTGTTATCACTGCAAATATTTTACTCGTAATATTTGCAGTGATAACAAAAAACAAGCTTTTTATTATCATTACAAATATTATAATCTGCCTCAGTCCGAGAAAAATAACTACTTAATAAATATAACTAAGAATTATTTTTATTATCTATCATAAAAAATAGATATCGTGTGATCTGACATATATAAAATATTATATAACTTATTTTATTTTTACAAACCTGTTATCAAAACAGAGATCGAACTGACGCATTTAGTTCTACAATGCTAAAAATATTTACTAACAGTTAAAATAATTCAACAACAGTCTCATGTCTCTCACGCCTTATCATTTTGTTGAGAGACACTAGACCAGTGTTTTTCAAACTGTGTGTCGTGACCTCCAGGGGGTTTCAAAGTCTTGCTTAGGGGAGCCGTGATCGCAAGCCAGGTAACTGTAAAAAGTGAGGTTACCACAAATTTCATAAAAATCAAAAAACCCGACTGCTTCAATAGCGAACTAAAAAGACGTAAACAAGGAGAAAATCATACTGTGCAGTCGGAGGATATTCGCGGGCTAGCTGACCAAAATCTGGTGTATTCTATTTAGACTGTCAGTGAGATTATCAAATAATATTGGGCACGTATTTTTTAGTTTAACAAATAAATAAAAATTGACAAAAATAAAGCGCATCAAAGTTCAAGAGTGGGGGCTTGTGACGTCACTATATCGGTATAAAGTTTACTAACGGCGTGACGTCACACGATATTTCAATGCATCATATTGTCGTTACTGTATGTTTAAGCGTCAAAAGAAAAATACGTGTCCAATATTTTTTATTAATCCCTATTGTGCCGACTAACACGGTTCCAAGTGACATTACTTTAACGTATACCAAAAAAAGGAATAGGTTTGACATATCGAATAGTCACGTGGTAAATCGCTTACACTTAGACTAAGGCCCGATTTTACCAATGAAACTAGTCGCGATTAGTTCAACTAAACTCAGTTTGTGGACCAGGGTCGATAATTTTTGAAAAGAAAAAAATTATAGTAGGATGAAACCCATTGGAAAAGGAAGAGAATATACCTAAAATTAAAGGAAAAATAATTTACGGGCGATCTGAGGTCGGGAAGGGGAAGGGGGTGAGTTTTTAAGGGTGAAAACGGTTTATCTCGATTTCCGGCAAAACTACAAGTCCTATGGAAAAAAGTGAAATGACAAAGTTGTAGATAATAAAAAGATCTACAATTTTGTATTGACACTTTTTTTCACATAAACTCAAAATGTATGTGAAAAATTCAAATAACCGAGTTTTTAGTTTTAAATTTTTATCTTTTACAACTTTTTTTTTTTTCACATAGTTTGGTAAAAACTTACTCTAACTTCACGTAGTTTTTACCAAACTATGTGAAAAACAATAAAAAATTGTAAAAGATAAAAATTAAAAACCAAAAACTTAGTTATTTGAATTTTTCACATACATTTTGAGGTTATGTGAAAAAAGTGTCAATTCGAAAGTAGTAGATCTTTTTATTATCTACAACTTTGCCATTTAACTTTTTCCATAGGACTTGTAGTTTTGCCGGAAATCGAAATAAACCGTTTTCACCCTTAAAAACTCACCCCCTTCCCCTTCCCGACCTCAGATCGCCCGTAAATTATTTTTCCTTTCATTTTTATAATATTCTTCTTCTTTCCCAATGGGTTTCAACCTACTATTATTTTTTTCACTTTTTATTATTTTTAAAGGCGTCTACCCTGGTCTATTATTCAAATACAGCATTCTGATTGTTTGATACCTTTGATAGACTACCAATCAGAACGCTGTATTTACATTAACTGAGTTTAGTTGAATTAAGGTTGAACTAGTCGACAGCACGAACTATTTTGGGCGCGAGGTTAAAATGCATGCTATCTTATCCGACAACACGTGCGAAAGATATAGATGCTGTAATGAGCATTAAGAAGCTAGTTCGCGTACGAATTAGCACATTTGCAAATTTGTATCGAAATGGATGATGATTTACGACGAAAACGAGCGCGCGAAATTTTATAAACAGTCCTTTGGGAGTCTTATCTAGACTCATCAGACGTCATAAAAAAACAACTAAATGTATATTTATAAAATAAGATTATTTGCATTGTTGAATTATTAATATATCCCTGTATGGAGGCCGTTTTGCAATTTTCCTTCTTCTTATGGTATTTATTTCCGCCCAAAGATGCGTTAAAATTAGTGTTGAAATATGGCCTTTCGACGCTCATAACTTTCAAAGAAATATTTTTTTTACATTTTTGTGTTCCTACAGGACTAGATAATGATGAGACAAATTGATATCAGTTTTTATTTTGAACGTACATCGTCAAACAGTGAAGTAATCGCTAGACTACGTTTGTATGGAAGAATTTTGACTAGTATAACCTTAATCGCGATTAGTTTCAATGGTGAAATCAGCCCTTAGAGTATGTTATCGCTGATAGTGTTGTAACTTTTCGACCAACCTTTTGATGACTCGTAGACCACTAAAAACAAAGTGAAAAATGGAAATGAAAAAAATACCTATGTTCTTTTAATCAAGAACTGAAAACATTCTGATGTTAATTAATTCTTTTGTCCTACTTTTATAATAACCGAAGATGTAAACTATGTTATTTTCCTCATCGAATGAAGAAAATAATTGTTTTTCTGAAAGAAACTGATGAATGGCATTAGTCATTCACTTTTTAATTTCAGTATTAATTAGCCAATTAAGGCTTAATAACGCTATTTACATTAACGGCTGTTTAACTCAAGATAAGGCTTTATCTCTACTTGCATCAGATTTTTAGAGACAAAAGAAAAACACAAAATAACTTTTCTCTAATATTTGCCGAAGCAAGGCAAACAATAGGTCAATTTGGCCCAAAACTTAACAAGGGATCTACGGTGGCAGCGCCAGTAGGTGGGTGTAAACTCCAACCTCGCAAAATGGGGCTACCTCGACGGAACAGCAACAGGGTTTGCATGAAGAGACGAATCGCTAACAATGCTCCACCTCATGTCTTGCTCCCTGTGCCCCAAAACATGCAGCCAAAGTGATCTGAAAATACAATTTGTTGGTTGTTTACCATTTTATCGATTTACTCAAAAATAAGTTGAGTTATTAAAAATCTGTTAATAATTCTGCATTAAAATATATTCTAACTGTTTTTTTTTTGTTTTTATAATTAACTTATTATCGAATTACTCAAAAATGAGTTGAGTTATTAAAAAACAAAACTAATCAATTTTAATATGCATTAAAATATGTAATTTATTGCAAAACATTAAGCATTTTATCGATTTACTCAAAAATGAGTTGAGTTTAAAAAAAAACAACCAATTCGGCATTACATTGTGGTATTATTATACGCCATTTTTATTAGTTTTTTACGACGTACGCTAGCAAGTAATACAAATAAAAAATTGAAAAGGCCTTAGCGATAATTATTTTGTATCGAGCTTTTTTGTCTATTTTAAAACGTGTTCGAAATCAACCCAAATGTTATAAATAAATAGATTCAAGATTATCATATTTTTTTACGGCAGCTTTATGGTACCAAGAGGAAAACGCACGGAAAATTCATTATGGAACGTCAACGTAAAAAAGAAAATATATATTATTGTATTACTATATTAGAAAAAACCGGCAAAGTGCGAGTCGTACTCGCGCACGAAGGGTTCCGTAGTTGATAAATTGCGGTTTACGATTTATGACGTATTAAAAACTAGCTACTGACTAGATCACGTTCTAACCAATTTTCGGTGGCAGTTTACATGGTAATGTACATCATATATTTTTTTTAGTTTTATCATTCTCTTATTTTAGAAGTTACAGGGGGGGGGGACGGGGGACACACATTTTACCACTTTGGAAGTGTCTCTCGCGCAAACTATACAGTTTAGAAAAAAATATATATTAGAAACCTCAATATCATTTTTGAAGACCTATCCATAGATATACCACACGTATGGGTTTGATGTTTTTTTTTGTCTTATACCATACCATACATATATCATACGGACGGACAGACAGACAGACAGACATGACGAATCTATAAGGGTCCCGTTTTTTGCCATTTGGCTACGGAACCCTAAAAAGCGAGGACTACAATTATTATTAGTTACTAGCGGTCGCCTCGCGGTTTCACCCGCGTAGTTTCCGTTCCCATGGGAATACAGGGATAAAAATGGGCCTATGTCACCCGGGGATAGTGTAGCTTCCCAACAGTGAAATCATTTTTGAAATCGGTTCAGTAGTTTTTAAGTTTATTCGTTACATACAAAAATACAAATCATTCCTCTTTATAATATTAGTATAGATATAGATTATAAATATATAAAACAAAGAAAAAATTGGGTTCATAAAAATTGCCAATAAATTATATGCTTTATTAGAGGTACTATATTTTAATAGTTAATTAAAGTGCATGGTATTGTAAAGTATTGGATTTCCAAATTAATTGGCTTGTTTGTCTAAACTTTATATTAAATTATTGGATATTTATAGCTAATAAGCTATCGACACTATTTAGCGGTAAGTGGGCATCGCTGCTTGGGGACAAAAATTAATATGGCTGACTTGCCGTAGTACTTCCCCGGACCCAGGCTACTAGTAGTATGCCTACAACTGGTAGTCTAGGCAAATAGAAATAGTCACATAATTTTCCAAAATTTCACCTATAATTTCCTCTGTATAAAAAATCACAGCCCACACTTTCCTAGACTTAATATACTATTTTTCATTATGTGTCCGAGCAACTAGCAGTTGGGTCATAATTTGCCGCAAACTTACTCATAATTTTTCAAAGTTACGCTTAAATTTTCCAATGAAAAAAAAACCCACCCCACACGGCCCACATTTCCCTGGACACAAACTATTTTAATTATGTTTATAACTTAATGACGTTATCAGCGCTAGATAGGGGGCGGTATTTAAGTCGAGCCGGGCGGTCATGTACATCAGTGTTACCGTTGAACCGCTGCTAAACGTACGGGCAACTATCATTACGCACGGGCGGACCGCGTGCGCGCGACGTCTATAAACGGCAAGAAAAAAAAAACTAAAATTTATACCTAGTATCCGGGAATATTTAAGTATCCCAGTATCCGTCTGTTGGACGGATATTCAATCGTGTTTGGACGAACGTAAAAAGACGTCAAGTATTTTCTGAACGCCTGTATTCGGGAGAAGTCACGCAGCATCATGTCTAAGAAGGAGGTTTCCATTCAAATCCTGAGGAAGTTTGTCATCGACTGCTTCCTTCTTATTGGACGTAAGTTGTTGTCGTATATTCTTTTTAATTTACAAATTTAGTTTCGGTGACATTTTAATAAGTTGTTGAGCAGGTTCTATTATTTTTCGAGTTACAACTTAATTTTTTTTTTTTTTTTTGCATGTAATTATAATATTAATATGTTACTCTATCTCCAAGTTATTATTTTTCGTCGTTATTTGGGAAAAAATGGAAAAGTGGCCGGAAAATTGTAATAAAATAGAAGTGGTTTTCTCTAAGGCATTTTGTATGAACTATTAGAACAGGACAATGTTTGTCTCTCAACATAATAGAAATAAGGTACATATACCGCGGACAGATGAGAGCAGTGGTGGCCTAGTGGTACCGGCCGCGACTTACAAGTTGTAGATCATGGGTTCGAGCCCAGGCAGGCGCTTTACTTTGTGTAAATTATTTCATCATCACTGCTCTCAAAACGGTGAAGGAAAACATCGTGAGGAAACCGGCATGTCCTAGAACCAAAAATTCGAAGACATGTGACCAACCGGCACTGGGCACGCGTGGTGGATTACGGCCCATTCCCTCTCACTGAGAGGAGGCCTGTGTCCCAGCAGTGGGAACATTAATAGGCTGATGATGATGATGATGATGACCGCGGACATATTGCGAAAATCTGAAGACAAAAAAAAAATATTAGGCATTTTCTTTCTTTACAAGAAGACATATTCTGTAACAGTAGTTCTGTTGCACAGTTTAATTGTATAACTAAAGCTTTACAAATAATAATCAACCGTTTAACAGCTAACCGACCGATCCTAAACTATCGTTAGTGGTTAAACGTCAGTAACAATAATTACAGCGATCTTCTGGCTTAACAAGCGTGAATTTAAGTGTCATGTCGGAAATAAACACATAATTAGATAAATTCTTCTGGTACTAGATTAAATGACGCGACGTATTAATTTACGTAAAGGTTTTTTTGTATTACACATACATATAATCACTTGTGTTTGCCTATGGTTAGTGGGAGACGTGAATCTACTTTACAGTTCACCCAAATTGCGTCAGTTATGTTTACCTGTCGTTTTCTACTGCCATTAACTAGGAACAAATCTAGACCCCAGGATACTACTGAGAAAAGTTGAGAGCAGTTGGGCCCAGTGGTAACGGCCGCGACTCTAAAGTTGTAGGTCGTAGGTTGGCACCCAAGTAGGCGCTTTACTTTGTGTAAATTATTTAATCACCACTGCTCTCAAAACGGTGAAGAAACCGGCATGTCTTAGAACCAAAAATTCGAAGATATGGTGACATCCACGGCTTGTTTTCGTTTAGACCGATTTTCGTACGTACTGGGCCCGCGTAGTGGAGGAGGCATAAACGGACCAAATGGGAGCCTAATTGTGGGTCCATCTATCCTATCCTACTACTGATAAATTCCTCTTACGGAAACGCCGAATAATTTTGCTAGACCCGGGCATTGATCCAGGACCTCAAATTCTGCAGTAGTGCGACCAATAGGCCAACGTCGATGCAAATCAATTTCTTTAAAAATCTATGAGTTCGTCTACATCTGCCAATCAAAAATTTATTATGGCCTACCTAACTACACACATAAATAACATACTCATTTAGTCAGAAGACTATGTAGGCAAAAAAGAACTAAAAATAGACTCTAATATTGGTTCAGTAAAGCTGTGAATGTCTGCTGACCTGTCTGAAGCTGTCTTTGAACTTTTGTTTATGTATAAAAACTTGGAACAATATTTTATAAAAGTTGTTTCAAGTCAAGTTTTTCACCTTATATCATATATGATACAATACTCTTAACAAGCATTTAAATCATGCCATCACATATTTTTTATATTAGTTCAATATATAGGATGAGTTTTGTATGTGGGCGTGGATGGCCAAATCCTAAACCAATTAAGGGGAATAGCGAAAAACACTGAATGAAACCTTTTTCAAATTCAGGTTTTACTTAAGTTTGCCGCATAACTTCACAAAATTGAATCCCTATTAGTAACACTATCGGATGCTGTAATAATAGAGCGGGTGTTTTAGTTTCGAAATCATCGGCTTTGATTTCTGGCTTGGGATATTGATTTTTAAAAATCTAATGATGCTGTTTTAGTTTTAATCAAAATTGGCCTCGAAGCTCATTTCAGGGGTGGCCATAAGGTCTTAGAGTTAGGTTATTTTTAGTGTCTGTTAGGGACAGATGTATATGTTTGTTTAAATCTGTTCCTTTTTTACTTTCCAACTATGATAGTTTTGACTGCTCAGGGTACGGAGACTGTATTCGCCATCCACACCCACTTCCAAAACTCATACTGTATAGCCTGACATCACCATTCACGTGTCCTAATACTGAGGCCCAAACTAGTTAGTCGTTTTTTGATGACAAACATATTTTTATTTGCTATTTTTCCTTATGTGTTTAATGACAAAAAGACATTAATAAGTCCTAACCCAACATATAATACTCAGAAACTCGTTTTATTTGCTTGGAACTCGTAAAAACATCGAATTCTTCTACATTCCTATCATCACGTTTTTTTATATTATAACTTAGTTGGTTTTTTGCTGGCATAGTTTTTTTGTTAAGTCATAAGTTCATAACATTTAAATGAAAATAAATATAGCGAAATATTTCATATGGTTTTTGTTAGGAACCAAAATTTTTTTCGTTAAGTTTATAATGAAAAATATACAGCCAAATATTTCACATTAGTTATTACTTAGTTAGTGTTTTGCTACCAAATTTTTTTTGTAAGTCTATCATCATATGTAAAATAATTAATATTAAACAATTAAAACATGTATAAATCACATAATATCTTTTAAAACTACCAGTCATACTTTTTTGATACGCATACACAATCACAAAAAATATTCGCCAAATCAGTGTCCAAGCAAGCTGATCCTTGGACCAAGAAAATGATTTTTCTCGTAAAGGAAATTAGGTGGTTTTGTCCATAACTCCCGATTACTAATAGCTTGATCCAGATTTAATTATAATGTTTGAGTATCAAGCTCAGTGGTCTTTGATGAAAAAGGCCAATACATTCAGCTTTAGACTGTTTCTTCTTCCTTTGAATCGGCAATAACTCTAACCAGCCAGTCAGCAAGGTAATGAAGCTGACTGCTCTGAAGTTTTAGTCAAGTGACATTATACTCGTATCAATAAAAGCTTTCTGGCCCTGGAAAAACACATTGTCCTGAATGCACCAATGTTTGGTACCTTTAAGTACGGCCGTCTAGGGTCTATTTTTATTAGGGATGTTCCAACTAATCGGTAGAACGACTATCCGGCCACTTTCGTATTGCTGTTTTCCCCTGCCAACTACGAGAAATTATCATTTGGCATTGATTTTACTTTACTTTGCGGGAATCATTGCCAAATTGGTCACAAAACACACGAGACTTTCTTTTTGACATAATTAAATTTTAATTCAGCAACAGTATTGTCATTATTATTTTACAGAAAAACACCGCTTTGACCCGTGCAAATGCAAAAACAAAAATAGGTTTCGACATGCTCGCAGGTTGCGGTTGCGACTTTCGCGCGAATCAGCTAAAAAACGAAGCTTGTCAGCTAGTCGGCCAACGCATAGTCGGCACATCTCTAATTTTTATGCTACAAATATATTCAGTCCATAGTTTTCTCTATGCAAGAACTCGGGCCGCCTTTTTATGAGAAGAAACGGTCCCTAATCCACCGATAAACATACAGGCTGATGATAAAGATTTTCATGTTTTCCGATATTCATTTGTTATTTTTCTTTTGTTCCAGTGGCACTATGTATATTCGGAACGAGTCTGTTGTGGCAGCCCTTCCAGAGAGGGTTCTTCTGCGGAGACCAGAGTCTGATGTACCCTTATAAGTCTGATACCGTGACTGTTCCCGTGCTGAGGCTTGTCGGTCTTCTTCTACCTATATGTACTGTGAGTACACAACAATTAATTTATTAATTAAAAGCTTCTGCCCGCATGAAAAATGTTTTATTATCCTGAGAGAAGATTATACTGGGATAAAAAGTAGCCTATTCCAGACTATAATGTATCTCTGTGCCAAATTTGATCCAGATCCGTTCAGACGTTCTGGCGAGATTGAGTAACAAACAAGTTATTGCAATAAAAAAGTCGACATCTTAAATAACTTACTTATTCTAAACATAGGTCAAATATCGTAACCTAACCTTTGCGTCAGAACCTATTTCAAAACTAGATTAATAATGAATCTGTAATCTTAATAGCCTGCATTCAATTAGCAGAACATGATGATGAAATATTGCAGTCTAAACACGTGCTTGAAGAAATTAGCATCAGGGAAAGTCAGGCTGATTATTTGTTTACTACTTTTGATAACAATTCTGAGCAATTCGTTTTTTTTTTTTTTATTGTCGATAGGCTTGTGCTTGACCACTAACTCGCCTTCGACGGTGAAGCACGTTTGTCTAGAAGAAACCTATTCACTCTTAATTTAAAGACCCCTAGATTGAAGCTATCGGGAAACACAGATTCCGGCAGTACAATTGAATAATCTAAAAAAATAAAACAAACAGTTGACTAATTAATATTGCAATTGTTAATTAATATTGTAATATTTTGCAAACCTGGTCAATGTCACCCTGAAGACTAATATATTTCGGAAATAAATTATTTGATTTGAACGATTTTCGTAATTTCAAAATGGTGGATTTACAACAATGACCAAGTGCCGGTTTGGTAACACACACAAGGCAATCCGACTGACCACGTGACATCTCAGTGCTGTCAACTTTATATATTTTGAACTTTTAGAAAATCTTCGATGACGACTGCCATCATCGAATATACCTTATGTATTTTTTTTTGCCTCTAGACAATTGTCATTTGATTTCTAGCGATGAACACGTGACCTTTCGATAGCGTTTGACAGTCCCATACATTTTTGACATTTATCCAATTTTTCGCCACGCCATCTCCACGCTTTCGATAGCAAAATGTCACCAGTCTGGATATTTATTAGTTTGTTTGACTGTACAAGCTTATGAAATATCACAGCCTACGCAAGTGACTGAGAAATTGATAGTAAACTGCACGTTGGTTAACACTCGCATTTTTAATTAGATTCAGAACTAATTAATTTGTAATATTCCAGTGTAATGTTACAAAGTGTTTTAATGTGAATGTGAGATTAAAAGGTGCTGAAATTGGTATATGTAAAAAAGTTTTCAAGTCTAGTCTGGTTTTAAAGATTTATCTGACTAATCGTAAAGTTAGTAGGGCGCTAAATTCTGATTAAAAAATAGGTATATATAATTTGTAATGTTTCAGTGCTGACAATGCAACATATTAGTCAAAAGTTTACAGAAATCTAATACATAAATAAACGAGCAATTCGTGTATCAATCAAAAAAATCATAATAATCTGAATCTCGGAAACGGCTCAAACGATTTTCATGAAATTTAGTATGCAGGGGCACTGATAATATAGATGCCTCATCCCATACAAAGAAACCGTGCCGACGTAACTAGCGTTTTTCATCTGATTATACCGATTATTTTTTGTAAATCGATCGCCTTCGGTTCCGTTCCACGGCGATAGATAGATCACAATCTATATCCGTGGAACGGAACCGAACGCGATCGGTGTACAAAAAATAATCAGTACATTACGTCGGCACGGTTTCTTTGTATGGGATTAGACACCATTGTCAGGGGGTTTCGGGGTGATAAATCGATCTAGCTAGGTTAAATTTTATAGAAAACGTCGTTTTCTCTATTTTCACCTGAACAGAGGTACTGTCACATTATCGCTACAGGTGCTGTTTAAGAAAGAAGAAAATTAATTAATGAAATTTACAAAATTGATTGATTTTCAGATTGTCAGCTCTCGGCTCTTTTTAACCCCCGCCGGAAAAAGAGGGGTGTTATAAGTTTCACGTGTGTTGCTGTGTTTCTGTGTATCTGTGTGTCTGTCTGTGGCATCATAGCGCCTAAACGGCTGAACCGATTTTGATTTAGTTTTTATTGTTAGCAAGGTGATTTTCTCGAGAGTGTTCTTAGCTATGTTTGAATAAAATCGGTTCAGGCGTTTAAAAGTCATGGGCGTTTTACTGTTTGAATCGGGGTGTTTTCGCAAGATAAATGTGTCGGGGGTTTTTTAAATTTTGAAATTTTACTTGTTATTTTTGATAAAAAAATAACAAGTAAAACAAGTAAAAAGCATGACAAATACATTGAGCAGTTAGTGAAAACAGTGTAGTGAACAACGAGATGCAGGCTGATATCAGTTGTTTCAACTGCTGGCCTGTTCCCCAATAATAATAATAATAATAAATACCTATTAAGATTTTATATCACCTGCCATATCATTCATCTGTAGGCGTAGCAAATTACACATAGATATTGAACATAACTTGTCATGACTTATTAACTGTTTTAGGAGAATGCTTGTCGAATTACTGTAACAAATCGTTAGTCACCGGTATTGTAAACATACGCACCTGTATCGTATTATTTAAACACGATAATTTCAGTTTTCAAGATTATTTTCCACTATTCTGAATAATTTATTTTTTGTTGTCCTAGTCTGTTCTGTTCCTCTTCTGGACAAAGGATTCCCTCCACTCCTTCCAACATCGACATTTTTCTTACTTACATAAAAATCTGGAGTAGTAAAATCTCAATGATCATGAATCATTGATACTTTGTCGGAATGATTAGGAACAAAGAGGAATCTTTGTTAGATATAAACAATTAACTGGTTTTGCTTATGGTTTGCACTATTATATACGTACCACTAAATACTGCACCTGATCGGTGTGCCTATAGACAATATTTAGGAAAAAGAAACACCGATGTGTTTCTTTTTCCTAAATCAGTCTAGTCAGTTTTAATCCTATTTTCCTACCTACATGATGATAACCTAAAAGGACAATACGTCAACATACCAGTCATCTACTTGACGTTTAATTACGTTAAATATTTGTAATTTTGCTGATTACCAGTATTTACAATGAACACAAGAACAAACAAACAACAACAAAAAGTACCTATTATACATAGTATCTGCTTTAAACCAGTATCATTCAATCCCATACATCCAGTAATTGACAGAAATTGACTCAATTCTCTGTCTGCTCCTCTTCCGGAACATTCCCAAGTATTCCAAGCATTGTGCTCTAACTGCGTTCGTTTGGACCACAGAGCAGTGAGTCGCCTCTGTGGGCACTGCTAGAGACGGAATTGTCAGAACTTTCCAGAAACACCAAGCGTGCTAGTGAATGTCACCGTTTACTCATAGGAATTGAAGGTTTCCAGTAGTCAAACACGTAGTTTTTCCTACGTTAGATATAGCTCTTTCGAATATTTTTTTTCATCTAGTGTTACAGTCATGCATGACTATTTATACTCGTATTCAAACATACATTAATTAACGCCTTGTTTACATGGAGATAGGCAGAAACTACAGAACTACATTATTGTTTAAACTCCAATTAATATATTTTTCCAAGTAGTTTTTTTTAATGCACGTAATGAGAGTATAATAGGTATGGGTTAAAAATGTTGATTGATCCCAGTAGTCATACACTTAGAAACCTGTTTGGAATATTTTTTTCCATCTAATTCAACACGTATGTGTACTTTTGTATGACGTAATACTCTACCTTATGACTGTTAGGATTTTTCTACAGGTGTATATGACGTGACAAAACCAACAGTGGTAATGATAGCATGGCCACAAAATGTTTATAACATAGTAATGGTTGCCAGTAGTTTGATTCTTTGCTCTATGTATGGGATGCACTTAGCCTATTAATCGGACAATGCAGTTGTAGTATTAGTAGGCAATGGTAGGTGGCGGAAAATACCGTAGTTTTTTATAACATATCCGGGTCATTGTTTTGTATGAAAGCGAATCAACTTAATAAGTCCTTGTGGAAGTATGCGTAGAATACCTGTTTAGAAGATAATCTGAAAAAGTCAAGTAGGTAATAAGGTCAGTGAGGCAGATATATCGTCGGAATCGAATTCTAGTATGTAAATAAAAACAGATTAACGCTGGAATAGGAATAAATACCTATTAATATTTACTATTAAATTATATAAAAACTCGTCAGTGGGCGCTGTCTATCTATTTTTTTCTGGTTTTAATTGAAATCAGTTTTTAAATTCAGCCAGAACGACCATGTTTGCAGGCTACCTTTACACGAAAACAAATTCTTTCATAAAATTTTCATTTGTTTTTCTGCTTTTCCAGCCAACAACCATTCAGTTTGTTTCAGTTCAATGCCTGATAATATATTTATTTATTTATTTATTTATTTATGTACATACAAAACACTTAAAAGAGAAAGTACATATAAAGAAAGTATAGCACAAAGGTGCTGCTTATTTCTAAAGAAATTTCTTCCAGCAGACCTACGACAGGAGAATTTAATAAGACACATAGACACAGTGTGTATAAGTACAAGGAAAGATAATAAAACTAAACTAATACGAACATAATATATAAAATAAAATTACATGCCTAAACATTATTATAAATTATATAAAAATACATAACTACTATAAAATAAATAAAAACCTATAATATATAAGATTACGGGATAGTAGAAAGATAGTGTTCTTTGACTTGCTTTTTAAATATAGAGATACTTTTTGCGTCACGGATTTTAGGTGGAAGTGAGTTCCACAGTCGCACTGCATGAACAGAGAAGGAGTGGGAATAGAAACGATATTTATGGGATGGGAAATTGAGATGGAGTTTAAGGCGGGATCTACACAGGACGCCAGCAGGGCGAGTAAACGAAAAACGGTCGCGTAGGTAGCCAGGGTATGCAGGGTTAAAAAGAGTGTTGATATATATTTATGATGAAATACATCTTATTTATTCGAATATTGTTTCATCAGCCAAGGTACTTCCGGTTGATAACCGGTTTATGTTTGAAGGCATTAAACGTTTGATAGGTATATATACCAGTCGGAAGTAAGTACGACACGTTTTCCAATCCATTTTTGAGAGAAAAGTAAGGAAAATAACGACGAAATAACCGCGACCGGATGACACAGCGTTGGAAGGTCTTCCTCTAGGTGTACCGATGACCCGGGTTAAGGCGGTACCCTGACCAAAAAATCAGCATGAGATGTGAGCATTCCTATTGGCCTAGCGGCACTGGTGGCGCATGCATAATCATTAGTGAATACGCCCAGATTTTACAATAAAATCTTTATAATATCGAAATTTAGTCTTTTGAAAAAAAAAATTACGACAAAAATGTTCGTTATTAAATTGTCTATCCATTAGTGTTAGTACAAAAAATAATTAATGAACACTTTACTAAAAGATGCATGCTATTATATATCATATATAATTATTTCTCATTTTTATGGTTTTGTTGGAAGGAGATTACTGAAACATACACTCTTTAAAAAATGTATGCGTCATTTTAGAATCAATAATATGTTTAAATTTAATGTATTTTTATTAGTTGATATTTATTTTTAAATAACGAGTAGGTAGCTCCTAAAACAGCACGAAAGGCTGCGAGAATCTGCTGGATGCGGGACACCTCAAGGAGGTGATGAAGATGATGACACATACTATAGAAAACCGAAAAAGGAACGACATTAATAACTTATACAATTGGTAAAATTGATTGATCGCTCGTGCGGAAAGTTAATCTATTGTGTTTGCACGGAAACATCATAATTACCTATTGTTTACCTTTCGTAGATTTTAATAGCTATATTGATGATCAATCTATTCAATGTCTATACACAGATAATTCTAATGAAAGTGTAACTAACATATTTTTTTCCGATTATTCTTATCAATGTGTCGATTGTTTAAAGTAGGTACAAGGCGGCGGAACATTGAAATTGTAGTTCATTTTTAAATTGTTTTAGTACCTGATTTGCTTCAGCGCTTATCGTGATTAAAAGGTTAAAAATACGCATAGATAATAAATTGACGTGAATTTTATAGAAAGAAAGAGGGAGCCAGAAAACCTGGACGCCTTCGTAAAGGGCTGGTTCGAGTTGGTTCAGGTAAAGAATACCTGAAAGGATTTAGGGTAGGCCTTTGCCTAGCGGTGGGATAGTGTAGGCTATATAAAAGAAGAATATAACAAATGTTTATATATATCTAGAGGTTTTTTTTACAAAATATACTTACTCACCTGACTATGACGTATTGATAAACGTGTCATTGTTACTATTATCTGGGAATATCTGATTTCAATGAATGGTATTGTTGATTGAACTGATCAGACGTTCCCATGGCATTCAATAGATATTATATAATTAAATTCTTCCATGTTGAAGATATTTCAATATGGTATGTTATTTATCTCAATGGCTAACGTACAGCATAACTTACGAATCACTTATTTGACTCTATAAACTCTGAATCTTACTGAATGTATGAATACTACCGGTATTAGTTTATCATCATAATTATAAGAGCTGTAATTTTATTTCCGTCATCGTCAAATTTTTAACATCATCGTCATCATCATCTCAGTAGAATGACGTCCACTGCTGAACATAGGCGTCACCACATTAACCGATCTCGTGACTCTTGCACCAACCTTAACCAGGTCATATGTTTAACATCCATCTTCTTTTGTCCCCAGTTCCTAGTGTGCGAGTGGGCACTCCTGCGCAAGGCACGCGACAACGAGCGATGCTTGGGAGTCTCCATCCCTCCCTGGGTGCGAGGCTTCTATTGCTCCGTTCTTGGCTTCTCCACCGGCGTCTGTTTCGTTGAAATCGCCATCAACATGTCCAAGAATATCATCGGAAGACCACGGCCTCACTTCTTCGATGTAAGTGGTTTTTGTAATTGAATTTTGTTTTTCAGAAGCCCCAAAACATTAGTTCAAAATCAAGTCACTCAAAAATGAAGCTACAGCTACGGTCTCTGGCGAATTGGGATAGCTCTTAGATAAAGCAACTTAGAAAACGAATGGATAAAATACTAGAAATCTTTAAAGATATAAAGTTAGTTCCAAGTTTTTCACTGTTTCTTATGAAGTAGTTAACGCTAGATAAGTTAAAGACAAAGATAATAAGAGTGCTACAATCAAGGTGCATGTATCAATAATAATGATGTTCACGGTTGCGGAAGCCATAATAATTATGATTTAAGTATCAGTGTATACATGATATCTTTCACAATCTAACAATGAAACAGAATCAGCACAATATTCAACAAGGTTACTGATCATGCTATATTCAAATGTTATTAATACAAGTGCCAGTAGCATACTAATAATCCCTTTCAAGGGTAATTTATTGAAGATTTGTTTTGTTCTCTGAGTACTAAAATCTCAAGTTCTCGGTTAATATGATTACTAACAAGTACTGTTTGAATTTTAATTCCGATACAGTTAAATGATAGTGTTATCTCTATCGGTAGCTATGTTTCCTGTTTTAATTAAGATTCGTTGTTGCTGTATTGATAAATGAGATGTCAATTGTTTCCGTGTTTGTTTCTTTGTTGTTTAGTTATCTAGTTGCTATGATTGATTTATGAAATGAGGTAGATGTCATTACTACTACTGCATTGTAATTTACTGTGAACGAGTCCTTGGTTTGTTGCATTTTCACTTCCTGCCGACTATCATCACTAACATGTTGATTTATCTTATAATGTGAGATGAAAATACATAGCCTACTCTTTATCTACCTGTTTAGGCGAGCTCCATCGTTAACAACATTATCCCTTACCATCAGGTAGGATGGCGATCAAATACAATCATAATTATAATAAAAACAAGTTATTTCATTATCGCACCCCGAGACTGAATCTGTTCCAGTACTGAATCTTGGCTACCGACACTACAATGATAATTCAAGGAAACTATAACCCTACATTTAAAATTATCACAACGCAGTTTGTAAGTGGTGATTATTTTCCGAAATTCATAGAAAGTTCCGTGTATTAAGCCAGGGGCGGTACCATGATGCGCCAATAACATACTGATTCCATTGTGAAAAAGGGTACGAGTATTTGTCCTGTATAACTCCGTCTCTCTCTACATACACAACGGTTTTAACACGACTAGTACAGTAAAAGACCGAAAAAGAGCAGAAGATATTAGATCTACAACAAAGGTGGGAGACATACTGAAGAAAATAAAACAGTTGAAATGGCGATGGACAGGGCAAATTACAACGGACAGCAGGATAAAATGGAAATGGCAAAAGGAAGAGAGGCACACAAGCTAAAAGATGGACAGACGATATAAAGATTACTGGAGGGCCAATCTGGTCAAGAAAGGCTAATAATAGAGTAGAGTGGAAACAGCTGTAAGACGCCCATGTGTCACAGGACACGCTGATCACTAAACCGGGAAATACGACATGTTCGATATGTAAAATGTATGTTTAGTACTAGGAATAAAGGCTTAATAATAAATAATAGTACAGTACAGGCCCTGCTCATATTGTTTTTATTAATTATATATTTTTTCTATATTGCCAAGAATTGCCAAACTTGGCAAGTGGCAGTGGGCAGGGCACATTGCTCGCAGAACAGATGGCCGGGTGGGGCTGAAAAGTTCTGGAGTGGCGAACGCAAACTGGAAGACGTTGCGTTGAAGGCCTCTCACTAAGTGAACCGATGACTTAGTGAAGGTTACGGGTATCCACTGGATGTGAGATGCACGGGACGAGTCAATGTAGCGGCACTTGGGAGAGGTCTACGTTCAGCAGTGGACGTCTTTCGGCTAAAATGATGATGATGATGATGATTTGTGCTAATCTACGAATTTTCTCTTCTACAGGTCTGCGTACCCTCAGTGGACTGCACCTCCTCAGAATGGAAGGACCGGTACATCGAGGAATCTGACTATACCTGCACCGGTTCCCATACTGAGAGATTAGATGATATGCACAAGAGTTTCTTGAGTGGGCACTCCGCCTGGTCAGCCTATACCATGATCTATCTAGCTGTGAGTATTGTCATTATTATATATCCATTTTACAAACTTTACCTTGCCTTGTTAGCTATTAGTATGTATAAATCAAATATCGCAACAGATTTTTAAAATATCTAGATTTTGTTGAAATTTTGATTAGGGTGAAAATGCACGATTAGCGACATCATTCTAAATCCAATACCACCATGATAATATCATGGTGGTACAAACAAATAATTGGTCCGCCATCTTTGGGAGTCTGCCGTATTGGATTTAGAATGATGTCGCTAATCGTGGCAAGGCCTTTCATTACCCATATTATGGGTAATGAAAGGCCTTGCCATAAGTAGAATAAGAAACGTAATTGTTTTTTTTTTTAAATTACTTTAGTATTGATATTAGGTACTTAGTACTTACTAGAGTAAAGTTTCTTTAGCAGTAGTATGTTTATGGTACAATCATTATGATAATAAAGCAATATTATATTTATGTAATGGAGCGAATTTGTGAGCTGAAATATACTGATCATCAAAATAATGTCCCCCGCCGCGTCTGTTTAACCGATAAACTCAAAAACTACTGAACGGATATTCATGACTTTTTTAACAATAGACAGAGTGATTCATGAGAAAGATTTAGATGTATAATTTGTTAAGGCTTTGTGTAAATAGGTTGAAATATGAAAATAATGATTGAAAATGTCGGCAAATGTCAAGCCGCTTGGGATCTTTCATCGAAAACGCTGCCTAATCCCTTTGAGATATTTTATAACAAAACAATATACTGTGAGACATTCCTCTTTTAAAGATCTACAGAAAAGTCCGCAATGACATATATCTATCTCTTAAGGATTGATTACTATACCCATTCGAACTTCTTAAAAGCTGGTCACGTACAATGCGGTAATTGAAAACCTATTTAGACGGATACAGTATTAATCCTTATCAATTTAAATACGTTAGTTGAATTATTTAGATTTGATGGGATCAGCCATATTTGTCAAGTAGGTAACTCTATATATACACGTCTAGCTCTCAACTTTCTCTTGGATTATATATTTCAAATACCTCTGATCATTATAATCATTCGGTTTTAGAACTTCATCATCCTCATCATCCATTTGGTCTGCTACTTCATCTAAAGACCCATTATTTTCTTCCAGCTGTACCTGCACGGCCGCATGACCTGGTCAGGGACGAGGACCCTTCGCCACGTCTTCCAGTTCGGAGCCGTCATGCTGAGCTGGTACTGCGCTCTCTCCAGGATCACTGACTTCAAGCATCACTGGAGTGATGTGCTCGCTGGCTACTCTTTGGGTGCTGTGTTTGCTGCTCTCGTGGTTAGTATTGAAAATAAAATTGGTTTTTATTTAAATTCAGTATATGAGAGTAGGTATATATTTCAATTTCGATTTGTGATTGACTTTACGACGTTCTGCCGTAATAGTATTGTCGCGCTCCACCATCCTGCAGAAGATATTGACAATTGTTGAATTATATGACACTATCTCATACTATCTCACTAGCTGATGCTATCTCTCAGTAGTATTATTGTAACTTTTATTAGCAGACAATAATATGAATAATCATCTTGTTAGCTTATTAAAAAGTTACAACACAATAATAAGTTACACTAAATATCAAACAAGATGATCTTAAGTTTTTAAACTGTTATGGTCACTAACACTAAAATTAATTAGAAACGGGATATTTACCATGTTTACTGTTTGTTGCGAGTTTCCGATATTTCAGTGCTGTTGCAAGCACCATTGTCACGGATAAACTGAATTTCTTGCGGGTGGTTGTTTATGAGGAGACAAATCGGTCTACCCACAACAAACACTAAACATGGTAAATAGCCTGTTTCTAATGTTGATGTTAAGTTGATCTTATAACAAAGTAATACTTTTGAAACGGTGGTGAGTGACTATTTTCTATTACACAAATTAATGACTACCAGCGTTCTATTTTCCAATTCAAGAACCTATGTAGTGTATTCCGTTGTCAGATATTTGTCACGTTATTATTTTGTGATAATTCAATATGTACAAAACAAGATTGATCGTAAATAAAATAGGTTACAGTGTTTCAGTTATTTTTAGTATCAATAATGTTTACAATATTTTTGTTTAATTATCACATACCTAACCAATTAATTAAATTAAACAAGTGTCAGTCATTGACACTTGTTGACTATTTTTATTATATTTATGCACATAAACATTATTAATCTGTAATGAAATCGTTCACCTATGAAGATTCAATCAACTCGGGGTTTTTTCAGTCTTAAAAATAGTTGAGAAATAACGCCCATTGGAGTTTAAAAAACATGTATTTAATATGAGCATTTTGGGGATATCAACTGGTTCTTTAAAACGATGTCTTAATTGATAGTCTAGTCCAATTTCGATTGTTGAGATTAGCGCCCGTTTTCACTCAAACTAGGGACACCTAAATTGGTTCCTAAATAAAGGCGCACTGTAACACTTTCAAAGTTCCTCTAGAATTTATTTAATTATCTAGTTCAGGTAGCTCATGATAACAGTGAGAAGTCAAATTATAATAATCATACAACAAGTCAGTTTAATGAACCTCCACTCTACTCACGGAAACATCCTCCATAAATGTCCATAAAACAATATACAAGGTACAACTTACACAACACAACAGCATACAACACAACAGACGTAGAATCGTGCTATAATGTTATCTATTTTAGACTACACCAACCAACGACAAAAATTTGAATGGACCTCAACCTCTAAACCTTGCTTCGAAGGTATCAAAGGCATATTAATAACCCATTTTTTTCTTTTTTTACAGTGGAGATGGGGCACGGATATTGTTCTCAAGCAAAAGAACAACCCTGCGTTGCCCCAGTTCGAGATCTCTGTCACCAGCCAACCAGTCCAGCCTCAACACTAAATAACGGTTTTACATAACTAAATCATTGGCTTTGTTCTTTTGGGAAACTTCTGAAAGAACAGAAGGGGACTGTGCTATAAGAAATGTGAAGGATTTTATGAATTACGATTTGACATCCTACCAGCGGTTTAGGTTTCGGTTAGGCCACATTTTGGGTTTGTGTTGCAAACATTGTCGCTGATAGATTGTTGAAAGAGGTTGCTTCTTAACAGTCTAGAATGTTATACTTTCAAGTATTTTAGTGTCAGAGACCCAAAACTAAATGAACTTCGCAGTCATTAGTTTATATAATACTAGTTTCGCCCGTGTACACAGTATTTTATCAACCAAAGGGAATAAAAATTCCTGTCCTTCAAAGGGTTTCAAACTATCTCCATGCAAAATTTCATGTAAATCGGTTGAGTTGATCCCTACAACCTCACAAACTTTACCTCTTTATAATATTAGTTATAGACTATCCATTTGGGTCAATTAATGTGACGTTTACTGTGACGTTTCTATCAGCGGCAGCATTTGTCAAAACGTCAAAAATATATTGAATTGACATGTCGAAATGTCACTGCCACACTTTGACTTTGTGACAATCATCATTGCTGTTAGATTAATAAAACTTTTTCAATAAATTCCTGGTCAATTTGTATGTTTCTGTAGCACGGATCAACTTTCTGCTTTTTGAGGAAGCCACCGAAAATACAAAGTTATTAGTTATGATAAGATCTTGTTATTTAAATCAGTTTGGCTGTGTATTATTATACGTTGTATCAACGTCTAGCTAGTAATTAAGAATAATATTTAATGTGATATATTTAGGTTGGTTAATAATAAAAGTTATTTTAATAAATTCTCATAATAATGAAACTTTGTTTTTGTTGCTTCCATGTCCTATAAACTACATCTACTACATTCATACATAAATATCTACATAAACTACACTTTTTCCTATGGATTAGTTTCCTGGTGTGTTTCCAAGTCTATGTATGTATGTATGTTTGTTTCGATGTGGCGTTCTAGAGACCAAACGCGTTGGCCGATTTTGATGATTCTTACTGCAATCGATTCGTCTTAACCCTGCGAGTGTCACTGGCTACATATCACTCGTTCCACTAGAATCCCCTATTTCAGTCCCCCAGGGGATTATACAGTACTCAACGTTCCACTACGATGCCCTATGCAGGGGATTCTATGAGTACTAATAAGTTCTATTCCTTTTCTAAATAAAAAAGTACTGCATTCTGCGAGCAATGTGCCCTGCCCACTGCCATTCAAGTTTCACAATTCTTCGGGCTATGTCGATGACTTTGGTTCTCCTGCGGATATCCTCATTTCTGACGTAATCACGGAAGGAAACGCCGAGCATGCAAAAATTAAGTTTGTACAAACTTTTTTTTTTTTATCGGAGACCTACACTCGAAGTTGTAGACGATTATGTCTACCTGGGACAAACGGTCCAGTTGGGTAGGTCTAACTTAATCGAGAAAGAGTTGTACCTTCTCGTCAAATTTACCGCAGTATCTTAAGACAAAAGTCTATGAGTGTGTGTTGCCAGTGATCACCTATGGGACCGAGACGTGGTCGCTCACCATAAGCCTTATCAATAAGATTAAAGTCACCCAAAGGGCAATGGAGAGGACTATGCTCGGAGTTCCCTTGCATGATTTCGTCAGAAATTAGGATATCCGCAGGAGAACCAAATTTACCGACATAGCCCGAAGAATTGAGAAACTTAAATGGCAGTGGGCAGGGCACATTGCTCGCAGAACGGATGGCCGATGGGGCCGAAAAGTTCTGGAATGGCGACCGCGAACTGTAACACGATGCGTTGGAAGGCCTCCCACTAAGTGGACCGATGACCTAGTTTTTTTAAGTAGAAAAGGTTTTTCTTTAATATTTTGCGTTTATAACGTTAAATAAATGTAGGTACTTAAGAAAGCTAAACATTGAAAAAACCGAACGCCTTAGGTGGGACTCGAACCCTCGAACCAAACGCCACCGAGACGCTGCACTAGACGAACTTGCGAAATTCTTCAACGCTTTTGGTACTTTTTTTTTCAACATCTAACTTATTTTAGAAAAAATAATTTACGTCATTGTAATCCTCTCGTTAGACCGATTTTTAAATCTATGTATTACTTAACTATTGTTATTTTATAGGTGGCTTTTTATTTAGAAGGGACAAGGAATAGAACTTATTAGTACTTATAGAATCCACTGCATAGGGGATCGTAGTGGAACGTTGAGTGCTGTATAATCCCCTGGGGGACTGAAATAGGGGATTCTAGTGGAACGAGTGCCTACATATATATAAAATTGGCAAATAGAAAAATGGTGGATTTTGGGCGCCATATCGTGGGGGCCCAAATATTTTTTTTCTTCCAACCCCATCATGTCGGGTATCAAAATAAAGGGTTTTAAGAGGTGATTCCAAAAATATATTACACTTATATGTTTAAATGTACCTAATTCTAAAAAAAAATTACTCAAATGTTATAAATAAAAATAATTAATTAAAACAATCAAAAAACCCGACTGCTTAAAAAGCGAACTAAAAAGACGTAAACAAGAAGAAAATCACATGCTTTGCAGTCGGCGGTTACATATTCGCGAGCTGGCTGATCAAAACCAGATGTCCAGACCAGTCGGGATTTCTGATTTTTGTAATTAACTTTTTTTTAATTTACTCCTTACGCATAAGCAAGTAAGTGATTAAAGAAAATATATCTGAAAACTGGACCTATAACATTGTAGAGAATAATGTAACAGATCATCACATGAGTGATTTGCATACTACTACAGTGATCGTTAACATTGCACTTACCCTAGTTCTACAATAAAGAAAATTCGTTGACTGGAATAAACAAGATAAAAAATCAATCGTGATAATGTAAACGATCTCTTTTATCAGAGTGTATACAAAAAACCGGCCAAGTGCGAGTCGGACTCGCACACGAAGGGTTCCGTACCATTATCGCAGAAAACGGCACAAAATCACGTTTGTTGTATGGGAGCCCCCCTTAAATATTAACTTTATTCTGTTTTTAGTATTTGCTGTTATAGCAGCAACAGAAATACATCATCTGTGAAAATCTTAACTGTCTAGCTATCACGGTTCAGGAGATACAGCCTGGTGACAGACAGACAGACAGACAGACGGACCGCGGAGTCTTAGTAATAGGGTCCCGTTTCTACCCTTTGGGTACGGAACCCTAAAAAGAGGTTTCTCCCTGCTGTCACCAGGTGGGCGTGCACGGCCTCTGTGATAGGCTTGAATCACGCATTTTATCACTGGTTTTCTCCCAAACTGTGATAAAAATTGTGACTCAAGCCTGTCCCAATAGGCCATGCTCGTCCCGCCGATGGAGCTTATCTAGTTTCAATACAATTGACGTTTACATTAAGCCGATTGAGCGTGAGTGAAAAATTCGCACTCAGGCCACGGCTCGATCGAATACGACAGCAAAATTGGTACTAATATAATACAAGCGAAACGCTGTCTATCTGTTACCTTTTCATGGCTTAACGTATTTGGATGAAACTTAGCACACGGGTATACTACGTGAGCACGTTCCCTTGGGATACTAACCGATTTTCAAGCGGGTGAAGCCGCTGTTATAAGCTAGTTAGAAAATAGTAGTAGTAGTTTCTCGATTACTTATTACTAAGTTTCATTATTATACAGAGATCGAATAAACAGATAGCATATATTATCTGCGTGTTCGGTAGCGCCATCTACCCCGTTACATACAGTACTACGCAGGAGTAAAACGAAGTGACTGCATCAACCACAGTGCCTCATAGAGTTTTGTACAGATGACGCTATCACGAATAAATTATTAGTACGACTCCGACAACTAGCATATTTGCAAACATACTCTGGACATCAATATGATGCAGATTGTCAAGCACGGTAATCTTTGTAGGTTTGAAATACACTTGCTCTTTCACTTTACATAATTTTGTTTAGTTTTGAAATCCTCACCTCCATTGTTCGAGATGCATGGTTATTTTAATGTTCATGCTATTGTTAAATTTTCGCCTGTGAATGTATTCATAGCAAAGCGTTGATGACAAACACGTAGCTAATACACACACACATAATTTCAGCCGAAAGACGTCCACTGCTGGACATAGGCCTCCCCCAGGCGTCGCTACATTGACCGATCCCATGCATCTCGCATCCAGCGCATTCCCGCAACCTTAACCAGGTCATCGGTCCACTTAGTGGGAGGCCTTCCAACGCATAGTCTTCCAGTTCACGGTCGCCATTCCAGAACTTTTCAGCCCCATCGGCCATCCGTTCTGCGAGCAATGTGCCCACTGACACTGTTTATCAATTCTTCGGGTTATGTCGTAACTTTGGTTCTCATGCAGATATTCTCGTTACTGATGCGATCACGCAAGGAAACTCCGAGCATAGCCCTCTCATACTTACACACATTGCGTAGTTAATACACGCACATTGTATCATGCCGAGATAACCGCGTAGCCTTCATAGTTTCGTAGACCTCCCGAAATAAATTTCTTGCTACGTCCTGCCCGTCGCACCGCGCCGCTTCAAGAGGATGGAGGAAGATCTTACTAATATTATAGATGGGTGTGTCGATGTGTGTATATATGATTTTTACTCAATCCAGCTAGAACGGCTGAACGAACTGGCTGAAATTTGGCACAGAGATAGATTTTAGTCAGGAATAGCTCATAGGATACTATCCCGGGAATACGTTCCCTCGGTATTATTTTCGACATTCACGCAGGTGAAACTGTAGGTCTGTCGAACTGTATCCCCCGAACGGTTAGGCAGAGATACGCTATTAGAAAAGGCATTTTTTTATGATCCTTTTGCTCTTGACTATAGTCTAGGTCAGAGTTGACAGAGACAAAGTCGACAATTGAGTAAGCTTACCCAATGTGTTTGAAAGGTCTTTCAAGGTCCAAATCCCTACAATAGAGGACTGGACGAAGGGAATCGATCCACCAGAACAAGATAGTCTGGTATGGTACACTGATTGATCCAAAATGGAATCAGGTACAGGAGCGGGAATATACACAAAGGGTTACAAATGTAGCAAAAGCTTAGGGAAGATGGCAACTGTATTCCAAGCAGAAACATATGCCATAATAACCTGTGCTCGAGAGAATATAGATAGAGAAACCAGAGGCAAATCCATATATATTCTTAGTGACAGTCAGGCTGCAATCAAAGCCAGGGTATCCTACAAAGTGGACTCCAGACATATTCTGGATGCTATCCGGGCCCTAAACAGGCATGGGAAGCATAACAGGGTAAGACTGATGTGGGTCCCTGGGCACAAAGGAATCCATGGTAACGAAGTGGCAGATGAACTGGCAAGAGAGGGCTCAGCAAATGGTTTTGTGGGTCCAGAACCATATGTAGGCATTTCGACGTGTCTCGTCAAAGCCACATTTAGGGAGTTTGTAGATCAAAGACAACGAAAACATTGGCTGTCTTATACCGGTCTACAACACTCCAAGAAATTCCTAGGCTCTACGTTCAAAGCCCGGGAATGTATTTGGAATATGAGCAGGGGGCAAATCCGCTACCTGCCTGGGGCCTTTACTGGGCACTTTGGAACCAAGGACATGCTCATGAAGATGGGTCTAACCGCGAAACCCATGTGCAGGTTGTGTGGGGAACATACGGAACGAATGGAGCACCTTCTGTGCACATGCGATTCACTGGCTGATAAGCGAATGAGTCTTCTAGGGGTTGGATATCCAAAACCAGAAGATTATAGGCTCATATCTCCTAGTCTCGTTGTAAAACTCATGAAAAGAGTTTTCAACGAGATTGGAGAGGAGTAAGTTATCTAGGGGAACCCAATAGATCAAAATGGGTCGAAGTGTCCGAGTTATTTCTCGGCCCCTCCACAAGATAACATAAGATAAGCTTACCCAAAAAAAGGCTGTTCACTCTAAAGGTCTATCCACACATATCAGGGCCGTGCCCGGGACTTGACAGGGCCGGGCCCAGGCATTGAAGATTCGTCACTGGCCCGTGCATGGACGTGTGTGAACAAGTTCATATAAAATGTACACACCGATATTTTTTGGGCCCCTGACGGGGCACGATCCGTCCACATCCCGGGCCCGGCCCTGATATGTGTGGATAGACCTTAACAATTCTCAATTCTTTATTGCGTACCATGATGATAGTTGGTAGAGAAATAATTATATGTGTCACAATTATGGCACCTGTCGGGTATAGCATAGATCAAGTAGGAGAGAGGAGGAAGAACACTGAGTGTTTAATGTGATACATTTTATTATTGGTTAAGTATTAGTAAGTTATACTGTTTTATTAATACAGATTTGAATTCAAGAATTATAGTTTTTCATTTAGTCACATTGTTTTTTTTTTAAATATTCATATTTGTTTTAAAAAAAATATATTGCGTAATTCATATTTATTACCTTAAAGTACGTTATTCATTGGACACTCCATATTTATTAAAAAATATTTTTTGTATGATGGGTCGGAAGGCGTATTTTTAATAATGAGTATTTGTAGATACAAATAGATAGTTATGAAGATACTTATAATTTACCATTTAAGTATTCCCTTATACTGTAGTAGCATTTGCTTACTGCTCTTCCTTAGAGCTTTAATTTATTGATAAAGATGTTATATTTATTATTTTGGGTAACTTATTATACATTTTTTATTTTTTTTTACTTTGAAGAGATTCGGGTTGTATTCGTTCGGTAACACAGACGAAGGCAGTGGGTTCCAGAGTTCCACTCCTTTGCCGTGCGCATTATGAAGGATGTTTGAAGGCGCTTTTATGTCCCGTTTTATAGGGGCTAGGGTTATTGCGATCAACTGAAAATCTGAAATCCAAACACCGGATGGGTACTGGAAAATTCCAGATGGTATGATGGATGGTTGGATGGACTGAATTCATTCAGTTTTAAGCCGAATGTAATCTCTGCGTGTTCAGGACTATGGGTTCCAAACCTATACAAATTTTGTTCAGTACACTTTCTAAAAACGAATGATAAAACCGCTTATTCCAAATATGCAATAAATAGGTGCTGCATAAAATCAATCAGATGTAGGTACAGTATACCAGGGAAATGATCACGTCCCATTACTCGCACTAATTATTATTAGATAGTGTGAAATTAATTACTCAATAAATCATCGGTAATCGCTAATCTCATGTAGCAAAGGAACGCGGCTAGAATGTTTATGATGCAATGTACTGCTTCCTATAAGGAATGCATGTAGTTGCTCTAGCTCCTGAATCTAGTTTCATTTAGTTGGATTAATACTGTTTTATCAGGGGGATAGCAAAATAACTGAATTTAGAACCTTCTGTTATTTACCTGATAAGTTCCGGTTCAATTATTCGACGAAATGTTTTATGCCAGTTCTGATATATTTTAAATCCAGACGCTTTTGAACCGTAGAGCAAGTAATTTCGTGTCTTTATTTAATAATTTCTTGTTTAGAGAGTTAGAGGAGCTCGTGGCTAAATAATAACAGCCGCACTGGTCGATGATCAAGGTTAAGCAACGCTGCCCGAGGTCGGTCCGTGGATGGGTGACCATTTCAACATTCCGAGTTTCCGCCGTGCCTCGGAAAGCACGTTAAGCAATTGGTCCCTATATCCCTAAATCTATGACAGTCGTTACGAGTAGTCAGAAGCTTGAGATATGACACTAGTTTTGCCAAGGAGTTCCGTGTTACCCAGTTACTGAGTTGTGGAGGTCAGATAGGCAGTCGCTCCATGTAAAACACTGGTACTCAGCTGAATCCGGTAAGACTGGAAGCCGATCCCAATGTAATTGGGAAAAGGCTAGGCAGATTGATTTAATAATTTCTTGTTTACAACCAAAAATTCTGAAATTAACTCGTTGATGTCTTTTCTATGAGATGAACGATTTTTACACGAATTCTGGGAAATATACCAATTTTTTTATGGCACCAGCTGTACCCGCGGCTTTGCTCCCGTCAACTGCCTACCCTACTTACCTACCTACCTTAAAGGTTGTCTGGTAGATATCGCTGTCAGCGATAAGACCGCCTTTGTACCCATAGTATTAAGTTGCTGTAAAATATATGTGTTATTCCTTTTTTTTTGGTGTACAATAAAGTATATTCTATTCTATTCTTATACATTTTTTTTCTAGGGTCATTCGCGGAGAATCTTAACACCACCATTCTGAAAATGACGTCAAATGCACAACGCCATCTATCGAATATGGACTTCTGTCCGAGTATCTGAATTGTGTGTATTATAATATTTTACTTCTTGAATAATTTAAATTCATTTAACTTTTATTAGAGTGAACCGATTGCGATGAAATAAAAACTAAGTTCCGTATAACTTTTATGTTTATGAGTTATCTACATTGGTGTCGTACATTTTACGTGATACATGCACAACTAAACAGACAAATAAAAAAACCGACAAGACGACAAAAAATCCATAAATACTCGAAATGGGATCTGTTGGTTATGTTTTAATACCCTGTTTATTTATTTTTTTGGAAATTATATTCGGTGTACAAAAACTACTTTTCTACAGATTTATTGTATGTATTAATTCTAATATGTTTAAAAGATGAGTTATAGAATGTGGTAAGAGCTGTGACTTACGATATGTAGTTCGTGGGTCACAGCTCCTAAAAACGTATCTTTGTAAAAATGATTTCATCACCAGTTCGCTGAAAACGTTTAAGAAAATAGCCTGAAATCTGGTTTGTCTTAAACCAAAAATTTTAAGACATCGCTTTAACGGCACCTTAGGCATTCCACATACGGTACATATCGATATTTTTCGCAGGTGCCATAAGTGGTATATTTTATTATTTAAAATATTATTCAACATTTGGCACCTATAGATCAGTAGGTACTAGGGTTGGGACGTTTATTTTTTAAGGACGTCAAAATAAAAATAAAAAATAAAGTCTGTTAAGTTTAATAACATGATATGTGGAATAAAATTTTAAATAGTAAATTATTCCACCGATAAACACCCGAAACATATCAATAGGTCCCGTATGTGGAATACCTCAGTTAAAAACGGGTGCCTAATATGGAATACGTCGAAAAAACTGATTCATACTTATATTATAATTGAGAAAGTGCCCGTCTGTTTGTTACCTTTTCACGTCTTAATGGCTGCAGCTGATCATATGTCCTGGATGAGGACATAGGATATTTTTTGAACCGGGACTATCACTTGGGATACTCTTTAATGCGAACGAAGCCTCTAGCATAAGTAGCTTAATTTTACAATTTCTCTATTAACTAGTACTTTTAATATTAATAAGGGCATCGTACCAAACTATTTACATACAATTAAACACAATAAGAAACGAATCCCTAGGCCTTACGGGGCATTATTTCACCGGCCACCATAGCCTGACCATCATATTACAATACCTGTTATATAGTCCAATCTAAAACCAACTCTAATCTTATAAAAATAGAATTTAATTTAACTATATGTGTTTGATTGGAGAAGCGTATCGAGTGTTGTTGGAAAATGAACGTTGGTGTTTAAAAGATAAAGTGTGGATTAAGTTGTAAGTGATGTGTGAAGAGGCTCGCGTAAGATTGGTAAGGTTTACTTTCGCCGGCGGGTTATGGCGGTCGGAATGCCCGATGTGCCGACTAGCCACAGTGCTGAGTCTACCACCTGACCATAGAGTATGCTTGGGCGGAGATAGGGGAATAGGTAACAATTAATTGAATTTATTTTAGTGGGAATTGATTAAGTATTTTAAGACTAGATACACATACAATCACTTTGGAATCATCATCATCATCATCATATCTGCCGAAAGACGTCCACTGCTGTACATAGGCCTACCCATAGCTTCGAAACACAGAGATTGGTCCCGTGCGTCTCGCATCCAGCGGATCTCCGCAACCTTCACCAGGTCATCGACTTTGGAATGCATGTCATGATATAAGAAAATATAAAAATCTCAAGTTTATATTGAATTTATCTTATAGATCGAAAGATATCGTTCACTAAGGTCCAACGTATCTTCTACTTCCATACTTTTAACAGGAAAGAGTCGTCATCTCATCTGTCACCCCTTTATAGACGTATCATCTCCCTCACCCCTATATCCACCGTTTCTTTGGTATTTCCCTTCTCTTATAACTATACCCATTCATACATAAAACTTTCCTCAGGTCTTTTCCCACCTGCCCTTATCATGAAAACCGTTTTCCACACAACTTATCAGTCACCAGTGCCAGTTTTAGTCTTCCTCTTGTAAATCTACTTATTTCTTGTTATATCCATTTAATTCTGGCTTCATAAACGAAACGGACAAGAATGATTCTTATGTATGTATATAAAAAATAAAATATATTCAGATAAGAAATGCTGCAGGCTCCGCAAATAATTATTTAAAATTATTCTTATAATATATATTACATTTACATTTGAAATGGGATAAGCCTTTGATCTCATTAGTGATTTAATCATGTTTGTCAGAATATATAAACTGTGCCCCAATATAATTTGACATTAGTCTTATTAAGAATACTTAATTATTAATTAAAATAATTAATAAAACTTACTTTAATACAATGAATTTATGCCGATAAAAACTAGGGTATTAGGAGTTCCTTAGGGAAGTATATTGAGACCCATACTTATTTAAACTAAAACTTATACCGGTACTCGGCACACGGGCCTTAACATACAAAGATGTACATAATATAGTACTAATGCCAATACCAAATAAACGTAAATACTAAAACTAGTTTTCAACGTCCTCACAGAGGCTTCACCCAACTCTCCACAAAAACCTGCTCTAACGAAAAGGTTCTTTGTAGAGTCGACGGCAAACCTACAGTAAACAATTGCGGACAGTCCTCGCCCGTGCCCCGCGAGAGCCGCGCGCCCGCAACGACACTATAAATGACCTACCCGACAGGTGTCTGTGATACAAATTCAAATATCGAATGAGAAAAAAAAGAAACAAGATTCGTTCGTTTACTTTTTTTAATTCTTTTTTTCTCACAAACTTTTTTCTTAATGTACCGTTGTGATGTTTCCGTTAACCGTGTGTATTGTGCTGTGAGATCCAATGGACTGTTCTCGTGGAAAATGGTTTTAGTTGCTTGCATCTCGCGTGTATTCTGTTTTTGACGTTTACGTGACGTTTCTGGCTGTATGGAATAGGTTCGGATGTGTGGCTTTTGATCTGTGCTGAGTAATTATTTTTTGTTGCTTTTTTTTGTTGTTTTTGCGTTGTTTCTGTTTACGTTAAGTTTCCTAACATAGTAACTGTATAAGGTTGTAAAGTAATAAGTTCAGTTATAAGTCAGACGTCCTTACAAGGTTGTAAAGTTAGTTTCTGCTGTGTCTCGTTGCACATACTTGCAACAGTTGTTACGTACCTATTTCATAATACTGTAAAGCGAACATAATTGGCCAAGTTATTCTCAAAAAAACTATTTTTAGGTTAAATAATAAGCAGTTTTTAATTGAAATGTTTTCGTAACAGTGACTGGTTAGCTGAAATTGAGAGCTAACCTAAATAAACTAACAAGATATAAATTGAGACGGTAATCTTTCAATCAGAGATTTAACCAAGCCATTAAACTGACCAATTTGGTCCTCGAACGGGTCAAAGTTTAGCAAAGGGTTAGCAAGAGCATGTGTATTTCAAAATCAACACTCATCATCTGCCTCGCCTTTTCCCACTTGTTGTTGGGGTCTGCTTCCCGTCTTACCGGATTCAGCTGAGTACCAGTGTTTTACATGGAGCGACTACCTATCTGACCTCCACAACCCAGTAACTGGGTAACACTATACCCCTTGGCAAGACTGGTGTCAGATCTCAAGCTTCTGACTACCCATAACGACTGTCAAAGATCTTTAAATGACAGCCGGGACCAACGGCTTTACGTGCTTGCCGAGGCACGGAGGAAACTCGGTATGTTGAAATGGTGACCCATCCATGGACCGACCTCGGCAAGCGTTGCTTAACCTTGGAGATCGACCCGGCGGCTGTTATTATTTAGCCACGAGCTCCATTTCAAAAACAACACTATGCAATAATATACTGATAGCATTATAGTAGCCTAGATACCTAACTCAACGCAAAATTTTCAATAAACCCATTTACAGTTGAATCTCTTTTGAGTCGGTAAGGAGTCAGTCAATGAGGTTTGAAGCAGTAGAACAGCAAAACTCTCCATTCAAATGATTGTTTCAAATCTAGGTAGACCATTCTTTATGAATCTAGACGTAGAGCAATAACCGACCTTGAATATAAAGCCATGGACAGTCATAAAAATACCAAAGAAACAATACAGCCAATAATAAAATGTCTTATCAAAACCCGCATAAAGATTTCTACTTATACATCTATACATAGGTAGGTCGATATGTATGTCAATTTAACGAAAAGACGTTAAAGTTACAGAATTGTTTTGCAATATCGATTGCAAATTGTGTAGGATTTTTCATTGAGTGTGTGTGATAAAAATCTTGCACTTTGCACCTTTAATGAAGCTCTCCTATATGGAGATAAACGTATATTTTACTTGACCTTCGATGTGATTTATGATTCCATTTTTTATTATTATTCCTTTATAATACAATTGATTATCCTAAAACATAAGACTAATGAGACAGGGAAAAGGGCTTATAGCGCATCAAAAAATTCGTCCACATCTATGTCAATGGGAAACGTGCCCAGAACCACAGAGTAAAATGATAATAGTACACGCCAGTATGCTGATTCCATTGGATCACTTAAACTCGACGTTTTTTTTTTTCTTTCTTTCCTTTTCTTCTTCTTTTGCCTGTGGGAATGTAGCCTCCTCTGGTGTCAGAGTTCAATAAACCGCCTCTGGGAACCCCACAGGCTCTGACTTGGCTATTTTAGACTTACATTAACTATATAAGTCCAGGTTTCTTCACGATGTTTTTTCCCTTATACTCTACTGTATTGGCATTCTATTTCAATACCTTGATCTTTCCTCAAGCAAATTTTCTTAATGTTTTCCCTATTTACTTTTAGTATCATTTTCATTACCGTTGACATCAATCAGATCATCTTCAAACATACTAATATTATATATAACGTAACTCCGTTTGTCTGTTTGATACCTTTTCACATTTTAACGGCTAGACGCATTTGGATGACACATAGCACATGGGTAGACGACGTCCTGGGACATAAGTTACATTTTTTTCACGGTTCCTTTGGGATAATTGTCAACTTTCAAACTGGCGAATCCACTTGCAGTTGCTATAACCAATTGTTTTTCACATTCAAGCTCTTCTCCATCCCTCTTGGATTGTAGAAAATCCAGTTAAAGTGTTTGTTAAATACAAGACTACAAAGTAAAGTTAAACAACCTCGATCACACGTTCTCAATGTTAAGAAAAATAAAGCACAAAACGTTTTTAGCATTACCTTTATAAATAAATAAACACAAGTTGTGAATGAAACTAACCGAGATTCGTACATTGAGCAATAATAAAAAATGTCAGGGTCTCTGGCGGATAATAAATTATTTCACGTCCAACGGTCCAACTTTATACCGGATATTATTCAAATATCACACAAGATTAAGAACTTAATCATTTAAGTATAAATAAATTATGGTTTTCTTGGCCACACTGAAACAAATAGTAGGATTGTCGAGGACGGTGCCGATTGCCATAGTAGAATAGAATGTGCCATTTCTGTGTTATTACAAACCCAAAAAAGACATGAAGTCATGACATGGCAATGCCCAAAGAAGTCATGACATGGCCATGATATAGACGATAAATATATAAGAAAGCCGCTTTCTGTGTAATTAGCAGAGGCAAATTCCAACGAGAGCCTAGAGCTTACCCTTAAGACGGTACCCTGACCAAAAAATCGGCATGAGATATGAGCGTTCCTATTGGTCTGCGGCACTGGTGGCGCATGAATTACAGTAGTGAATACGCCCCGATTTTAGAATAAAATCTTTATAAAATCGAATTTTGGTCTTTTGAAAAAATAATTCTACAAAAATATTCGTTATTAAATTGTCTATCCATTAGTGATAGTACAAAAATAATCAATGAACACTTTACGAGGAGATGCATAATATCAATAATTATTTCTCATTTTTATGTTTTTTTGGAAGTAGATTAGTGAAATATATACAACATTTAAAAAAAACTAAATCTACCATTTTAGAATCAATATTATGTAGAAATTTAATGTATTTTTATTAATTGATATTTCTTTTTAAATAACGAGTAGATAGCTCCTAAAAACAGCACAAAAAACGGCTTGCGCGGCGTTTTGCTCGGGGTACCGCCTTAAAGCCAATTAGTCGTAACTGTTAATAAATGCAATATTATCTTGATCTTATCCCAACTTATTTTGGGCCAATGTAGCATGTTTCCATCTTCGCTAAAACTCTTATCAACCGCCAACTCAAGCTTTTTCGAACCATATAATTTTGCACTCAATTCATGTTTTTTTTTCCTTATAAGTCCACACTCTGCTAATAAGGAAAAGGTAGAAAACAGAGGCTCTACTATCATACATGATGTGTACATTTTACAACTATCATGATTCCGGTGTGAGAGAGAGACGGAGCCATATAGCTCGAATAGCACTGACCCTTTTTACAGTGGAACCATAGTAGTATTGACACGTCTTAGTGAGCCCCCAGATCAATGAGTTGACCATGATAATCTCTTATCTTTAAATTTATTTGGGATCGATGCAACATGTCGTCCTCTTCCTACCATACTTCTCTTTAACTCGTCATCCTGAGATGATATGAAGGTGATAAGGCTAGCAATGAGGAGACTACAGATAGCATCCGTATTACTAGTCAAATCACCTTTCACACAGCCTATTCATTGTTACTTACCACAGTGTCTCAAGACGAAAGTCTATGACTAGTGTGTGGCTATGATCTATGGCTTTGAGACGTGGTCGCTCACAATGGGCCTCATCAGAAAGCTTACAGTCACCCAAAGGGCAATGGAGAAGGCCATGCTCAGAGTGTCCTTGCGTGATTGAATCAGAAATGTAGAGATCCGTAAGAGAACCAGCGCTACCGACATAGCCCGAAGAATAGCTAAACTTAAGTGGCAGTGGGCAGGGCACATTGCTCGCAGAACGGATGGCCGATGGGGCCGTAAAGTTCTGGAGTGGCGACCGCAAACCGAAAGACGTTGCGTTGGAAGGCCTCCCACCAGGTGCACCGATGACCTCGTGAAGGTTGCGGGGATCCGCTGGATGCGGGATGCACGGGACCGGTCAATGTGGCGACGCTTGGGGGAGGCCTATATCCAGCATCGGACGTCTTTCGGCTGAAATGATTATTATGATGATTCGTTGTTATCCGTGAATCGACCACACAAAAACTACATATTTCATACCATATCGGTACCGGTACGGTAAGAATTTCTTGAAATGTGTAATCAACGCCAAAATTTGGCTCGTTAGTTCGCCGTTTACCTTCGCCTTATGACTGGGATGTGGGCAAACTGCATGCCACCACAATGGCAACCACTATGAGCGAGCCGGCGAATAGTGATGCGACACTAGTTTGACATCGACATCATTCAAAATGACATACAGTTTTAGTGCAAGGGCTACCCCTTATATGCATAGAGGTGAAATTGACTTCATAACTAAGTCCCAAATAACAGAACTCAGTTTATCTGGCCCTGCAGATTTGCTCTGGTTTTATAAAAAGGCCCAATCACACTTACCTTGTTAGTAGTACATGTATGCGTTCTCAACTTCTCACAAAGCATTTCTTAAAGATGGAAAGTATTTATTTTCTTTCCAAACAGTGAATACGAATTACCTATGAATTTGAATGAGTACTTCTCTTTCGAAAACTTTTCAACTTTACCACTGCTCCACAGATAATATACTCATCATATAGTTCGTATCGGGAATATACTTAAATGAAAGCAGGAGAATTTCTTGTAACGCTCTTCTCCATAGAGCACTACATATTGGAACGTGACTTCTTGACAGTTAAAAAATGCCTTCTATTTAAAATAAATGTTTTAAGCTTTTGATGGTCTTGAAAGCATCAAGTCACATCACTAAAACTAAATGAGAGCACTATGTGCCAGCGACTATGCAAATATAGCGATAAGGCAAACACGGCTCATGAATATGGACACCGATCAAGACCACAGCATTTGTGGTCGTAATATGTAGTGCACATATGTTGGTGGTACCAGCAGTGAACCACTAACTAGGTGTACCAGTAGTCCTGTCTGGGTCGCGGCTAAATTTGAAGGAGTGTTACCGGGGCCCTGGCACAAGCAATTGAAGGAACACGGGTGGGTCTTAGTTAGTAAAAGTCTGACACGCCCTCCCGCTTCACCCAGAGCGGGAGCAGTCATTAGTGGATCTAGTAGTCCAAAAGAAAATTGCTGTACCAGTAGTGGACCACTAACAAGGTGTACCAGTAGTGGACCACTAACTACGTGTACCAATAATCCAGTAGCGAACCAGTAACTAGAGTACCAGTAGTGGACTACTAATTAGGAGTTTAGCACAGTTTAGTCGCAAAAAGTTCATGTGTGAACTAAATGCAAAGTTTTGATAAGGAAATAATATACAGTTTGCTTGTACCAACAGGGAAATTAGGGTCTGAACTCTAGCGATTCGTTACGGGTAAACATTAGGCAAATAGTTCAATAAGGCATTTTATGTAGTCAAGCCTTCTATACAAAAAAAAATAAAAAAAAATAAAAATTGAAGTGTCTGTAATATCAATATTACAAAAAAAAATGAAATAAAAATATAGTTTCATAGATCACAAAGCTTTATTACAAGATAAATTGAAACAACCACATCAAAAACACCTTAGGCAATTTCTCACAGAGAGAACCCATAATCCAACTATGATATAATCTAATAACACAGCACCTGTTCTCGTACAATACCAGATTGCATGAAGAAATCTAAAGTAAAAGTAGTTTTTAGGATCATTCATTTGCGCCTACGCATCGCCCACAATCGGCCAAGCCGTTGACCAACACTGGCCAAAAACTTCACCTACGTTCTTTACTGGTTAATGTCGCTTTCAAAATCGATTGGATCAGCTTTATTGACTATTTTTAAAGGTTCCGCAGAAAAAATAACTATTTATCTTCATATTTTTTGTAATTATTATTTTCTAGCATCTGCCCGCGAATTCGCTTGCGTTATTTTTTTTTTTGTCCCAAGAGAACTTACTAGGTACTTGTGTTTTTTTTATATATATACCATAACTCTAGAGTTATGTTCTATAAGTAAAAATAATACAAAATGTCCTGGAATATGCGGTCCATAAATGCATAGTTTCGAAGATATCATAAATCGAAATTTATTTATTTTAAAAAAAATTGCGTCCTTTCGGATGCCGTGATTTTTACCAACAATTTGTATGAAAATAAATAAATAAAAATAATTATATAAACGTCTCATTCATACCCTAGAGTTTTGGGATATAAAGAAAAAACACCTAGTATTTACTAGGGTTGAATAATATCCTATGTAATATGTCCTAATTCAGATCATATTCATCTATTCGTGTGCCAATCTGATTAGCTGTTAAGACGTAAAAATGTAGCAGACAAACACACCTTCGCATTTATAATATTACCAATTTCTGCGAGTGGCTTCGCCTACGTGAAATTCGTAAATTATCTCAAAGGAACATACACCCAGGATAAGAAGTATCCTATGCCTTAATAATAATAAAAATAAAAACTATTTATTTCAGATTTACGGAATCCATAGAATGTTAGTACAGCAAACAAAACAAATAGAGTTAGTAACTAAAACTAATGCAGGACATGGTCTACCCGTGTGCCAATTTATATGTTCCATCAAAGACAAAAAAAAACCGGCCAAATGCGAGTCGGACTCGCGCACGAAGGGTTCCGTACCATTATCGCAAAACACGGCACAAAAATCACGTTTGTTGTATGGGAGCCCCACTTAAATATTTATGTTATTCTGTTTTTAGTATTTTTTGTTATAGCGGCAACAGAAATACATCATCTGTGAAAATTTCAACTGTCTAGCTATCACGGTTCATGAGATACAGCCTGGTGACAGACAGACAGACAGACAGACGGACCGCGGAGTCTCAGTAATAGGGTCCCGTTTTTACCCTATGGGTATGGAACCCTAAAAATCTTTATTTGAAGTAGGCCATTAAGCGGCACTTTTGTACTTCAAAAATATAAATTTAAAGTTAAAATAATAATTGATTCTACTATCCAAATCCGTTAAGCTGTTCAGACGTCAAAACGAAACAGACAACAATCATTCGCATTTATAATAAAAGTATGAATATGGATTTTCAAGGGTTCCGTAGAAAACTCACGGTCTCCATATTTGCATTTATTATTCATTAAATAAATGGGTGTTATTTTATGGCTTGTTCGCAACTTTTTATGATCGTTCTTATTATTCATAGTCACCAACCTAGTAGGCATATATATTAAAAGTTATGTTTGATATAAAAAAACCTACTAATTTACAAAAGGTGACGTTACAGCTTTGGTTGTTATATTATAAACCAGTTTCTAGTACTTTTCCTATCTATACCAATATTATAAAGAGGAAAGATTTTTTTGTTTGTTTGTTTGTACCGAATAGGCTCCGAAACTACTCGACCGATTTTAAAAATTCTTTCACCAATAGAAAGCTACATTATTCCTAAGTGACATAGGCTATTTTTTATCCCGAAAACGGGTCCTGTGGGGTGGCCCACGGGAGCGAAGCCGCGGGGAACAGCTAGTTGTATTATAAAACCACATAGATACTTAGAGCAGAGAGAACAGTGGTGGCCCAGTGGTATCGGCCGCGACTTACAAGTTGTAGGTCGTGGGTTCAAACCCAGGCAGGCGATTTACTTTATGTAAATTATTTCATCACCACTTATCTCAAAAACGGTGAAGGAAAACATCGTGATAAACCTGCCCTAGAGCCAAAAATTCGAAGACATGTGACATCCATCAACCCGCACTGAGCCCGCGTGGTGGATTACGGCCCATTCCCTCTCACAGAGAGAATGCTTGTGTCCCAGCAGTGGGAACACGATAACGATACTGATGACGATAGATACTTATGTCATTTATCAACTAGTAAAGATTAAAATAATAGATTTGTCTCCTACTCCATGCCTTCATAAACTCACGCTGTTTCAGATTAGGCAGAAAATACAGAACGCAACCTGCTACTACAATCCTTACACACTCCTTTTGATAGGAGCCTTAACTGCTAGGTTTTACAAATTCCCTAGATCCCTAACTAGGATACCCTGTGTTGTGGGGTCCAATCTTTTACCAAGTAAGAGAATATGAGACTTATTAAGGCGGATTTTGGGGGCAATATTGTGGGGGCACAATTTTTTCTTCCAAAACCCATCGTGTAGGGTATCAAAATAAAGGGTTATAGGAGGTGATTTCAAAAATATATAACACTTATATATTTAAATGTACCTAAATTGTAAAAAAAAATGGTAACTCAAAAGTTATAAATAAAAAAAGTTGATGAATAAAATTTATAAAAACCTGACTGCTTACGAAGCGAACTAAAATTAATAATAGCTTAAAAAAACTGGCCTTAATAGAAAACCAAACTAAAAAGTAAATAATAATTTATAATAAACTAGCTGTCTCGGCAAACTTTGTTTTGCCATAAAAACTCCAAACATTTATGTACCCTACCTACCCTACCTTACACTACCTACCCTACCCTACCCTACCCTACCCTACGGTACATTACCCTACCCTACCCTAAACTACCCTACCCTACACTACACTACCCTACCCTACCCTACCGTAAGTTACAATTTTCTTTTTTATTTTCTTTTTTTCTTCACATAAACCATCTGCTAAATAGTCCGAATAAAGCCTAAAAAATTGGTTTGAATAGGTGAGCCCGTTCTTGAGTTATAAAATAACAACGAAAAGTGGCATAGATTTTTATATATATAGATAGATATAGATAGATTTTAATTAAGAACAGTGTGATAAAAAAACATATTTATTGTAAAAAAGCGTGGGGTTTTAAGTTCAATCTCTAATCCTGAAGATCCTGGTACGGAGAATGGGACAAACTATTTAAATTATTGCATTGTCATCGGTCCTTGATAAGTGTGCAAAGTTTTAAATTAATCCGACTTATAGAAGGGGGTGAAAATCACGTTCAAAGATTCCGCTACATAGATACATAGATACATACATACCAAGCTAATAAAAGCGTGTAAAAAAGACGAAAACAAGGACAAAATTTTGTTCAGCCAGCTCGCAAATATATATCCTCCGACTGCACAGCATGATTTTCTTCTTGTTTGTGTGTTTTTGTCGACTTTATCAATTAACTTTTTTTATTCACAGCGAAATCATGATAGTGTTGACACTTCAGAGTACGACCCCTGCTGTTCTTATAATCCCTTTGTCTATATTTATTTATAGAAAGAAACTAAGAAAAAAGAAAGAATAAAAAACATTATAGCCGTTATTTTGTGCTAAAGATTTAATAAAAAAACTTGTTTTTCAATAATATATCTTCGAAGCTAAAACTACGTCTCAAAACCGTATAATTCGTTTAACCTTAATGAGTATTAGTAAATTAATTAATTAATTATTTAAATGAAGTAATTATTATGGTTATTAGTAACGCATAATTGATGCAAATGTTAAACAATATTACTGAAGCTTTTATCGAAGTAATATCAACAGATTTCAAATGATCTTATTAATACTTAATGTTGTTTATAATCAGGTGATAAGTATGATAAAATCTTCACATTTTTGCTGTCTTGAAACGTTACTTTGAAACAAAGTTATTGGATTCAAGACCCTTGATTTCTAGACAAAGAGACTTTCTTGATTTCGTTTTTCAAAAGTTCAAAAAGTTAAGGATTGACATGGGATTGGTCACTTGAAATTTCGATTTCAATCCCAAAAAAAGTTTCAATGTTCTGATAATCGTTTATGATGATAGAAAATTACTTTGTGTATACCCTATTGTACTCCTTAGTTAAATAATACGTGAAAGTTACTCGGTACACGACATTTTCTACGATGACTGACAAATTCGACATATTTATCTCACAAAAATGATACCTAACCTTATAGTACGGGAGTCAATTTTTTAACAAATATTTTAAACAAAAAATTGGCGAGTTTTATGTTAACGAGCTCCCCAACTATTAGTAAACACTCATGCTGCACGAACTATACTTTATAATATACATATTTCGACAATTGTTTATACCAATATCGTGCTACCGACATCGTTAACTCCAAACTAGTACACAATCCGTGTATTTTCATAATTGGCTTAGTTTTTGCGTCGACCGTTTAATCGTATGGAGCACATAAATACATCGTAAGGTATCATTACACTTGCACGTTCTGATACTTTGCCGATGTCTTTGATGTGTGGGTTAAGTTAAGAGAGATTAGTGACAAAGGTAGTGCATACACTTTGCATGATAATGGCGTGCATGAAATTGTAGAACACTCGCTGAATAGTCATCTCGCGTTTGAGTGCAATGTTCACTGGTATTTGAGAAACTTTATATGTGTTACCACTATTATATAGCCGTGTCTGCTTTATTTTTACCATATATAGCAGCATATTTCAGTTCCTCGCTTCCCCGTCGTTAAAGTGTTACTTAAAGCCGTACTCTGACCAAAACACCGCCGTGAGCATTCCTAGTGCCCTAGCGGCACACTGGTGACGCATCAGTTACGCCCAGATTTTAGAATAAAATCTTTATAAAATCGAATTTTGGTCTTTTTGAAAAAAAAAACTTACAAAATGTTCGTTATTTAATTGTCTATCCATCAGTGTCAGTACAAACATTAAGTAATGAACACTTTACGAGGAGATGCATGCTATCAATCATTATTTATAATTTTTATGGTTTTGTTGAGGATAAAAGAGTTGTTTTTTTAGTTAAACATATACATCATTAAAAAAAAAACTATCATTTTGGAATCAATAATATGTAGAAATTTAATGTATTTTCTAAGTTAATATTTATTTTTAAATAATAAGTAGATAGCTCCTAAAACTGCACAAAATCGGCACGCGTTGCGTTTGCTCGGGAAGGCGCCTTATCACGCTTGCGTTATGTATCAAGAATAAAATCACTTGCTATTATGATCTCTTAAGACATGTGCTTCAAAACCTGTGACACTCAAATTTAATTGTAGCGTTAGTAAAACATTTGAAAAGAGGAGAGTGCCTTTCGATCAGCGACAATATGGCGACAATGATTTTCAAAAACAACATTCGCATCAATTGTTGAAGCCAGAAGAATATCCCTTTTTCTACAGCACAAGAACTTTCATTCATCTACTAGGTATCGCTGCCTAAAATAAAATACCTCTATAAACAGATCTTACTTCTCCAGCTAAACTCCCCTCACTTATACCACTCAAACCCCAGCAGCACGCGAGTAGCTCGTAGAGGCTCACTCAACGCTCAACTAAGAACGGTATCGTTGCGAAAAACCGCACTTGTACGCACCAATGACGGGGTGGCATGCTACCATGGTATTTAGATTAGCAGAGCAGGTCGGTGGAATTATCTCTGACGCCTACAGCTTTGCAGGCAGGATTGGTCCACTCACTACCCCAAAATAAAGAGCATTCATAGAAGAAATAAAGAGAGGCGTTTGCCCTGATGTTGGATTGGAACAGAACAGGCTGGAAATAAATAAAAATTAAACTGGGTAACATAAAATTATGACAATCTATCTACTTTCGTTCAGTACATCCAAAGTTTGTTCTGTAAGAGACTTTTCCTGTAAGACTCCGATAAGACCCCATTGGGCACTTATTTTTACCTGACTGCCGAAGGAGAGTAATGCATTTTTACCAGTCTATGCATGTTTGTATGTTTGTTCCTATGAGGCGTTCTAGAGACCAAACGCGTTGCCCAATATTGATGTTTCTTACGTCAATTGTTTTGTCTTAACCTAGCGAGTGTCACTGACTACATTTTAATTGAAAAATATAAAAATGGCGGGTTTTGGGCGCCATATTGTGGGGTTTCATATTTTTTTGCTTCCAAATCCTTCGTGTGGGGTACCGAAATAAAGGGTTATAAGAGGTGATTTCAAAAATATAGATCACTTATATGTTTAAATGTACCTAATTCAAAAAAAAAATGTTAACTAAAAACTTATAAATAAAAAAAGTTAATACAAAAAATCAAAAAACCCGCTTCTTAAGCAGTTGGGTTTTTTGTTTTTTTTTTAATAAATTTTAAATGCTTGTCCTGTTCTTATCATGTGGTAAATATTATAAATAATTATATTCTATGCTAAGTATCCATTCATGTTCTCAATAAATAACAATTCAGAAAAATAATTTATTGTAAAAATATGTAATTGCATATTGGTCTTACTTTGCAAATGCAATAAACGCTTTGACTTTGACTTACCCAATAAATTCGCAAAAGGTCTTTCAAAATCACTTGGAATATTTTACTCAAACTTCCATCGTATTACTTTCCACGGAAATATGTATGAGTCATTAATGTTACATGAAAACATATCATAATGCCATCTATAATCCTAGGATTCCATTCAATATAAAACATAATAGGGTGACCAATCAGTTGGAAATGTAATATGAATGAAAGGTCAACGCACCTGTGTGGTCATTCGAAAGGAAGGGTGTTTCTGGATCAATAAAGTCACGTTCCCACTTAGGGGACGTCGAATTTGGTTACTAAGGTACATGCATTATAAATACTATTGTAAATTTTGTGAATCATGCATGCACCAGGCTTTATTGAGGTTTATCGTTTCATAAAGACCATTGAAGGCTTTGCTGGTCTATGGATAGCAAGCTCTTCTGCATTAATTTCTGGGTTTGATTTCAGGGTTGTTCGAAGTGTTACTGGGTTTTCCATCAGGAATTTCTCAGAAGCAGCTCCGTATCTGCATTTATGCCCGGTTTAAGACAAAGTCTTGCCTTCTATTCATTATTAAAAGAGACTTAAATATTATGACTAAGTGCGGGTTTCCTATAGCTACGCCTCTGTTAACCCGGCGTGATGGCCATTAAATTACCACTTTCTGAATTACCATGCAGTTTTGTAAGCACCGCATCAGCGAGAAACACATTTCCCATAGTGACTTTCTTAGAGACGTTTACGACGTGTATGAAGCATCGAAATCACCTTACCCGACAGTCTCTTGAAGTATATGCTAAAATCGCCGTCACAAGAAGTTATAAATTTTGTAAATAGAACTTCGACTAAGTTACGTAGCGACAATTCAATCAACAACAAAAAATCCCAAATTCAATCAACTCAATGTATCATACGTGTAATACGAAACTTACAAGCAAATTCACTTGGTCGGGTAATATTTCTAATATTTTGTGGAACGGGAACGCGTCTGATTCAATGTTCCAGTAGACGACAGTGTTTTTTTTAATTCGGGATTATTTGTTTTGATTGAATTATCGATAAGTAACTTTGTAGAAGTATTTATTTTTACTTTAGCTGGTGCTTGTTTAAATTCTCTACCTACCACTTTTCCTATATCTTTGACGCTATAGCTTCAAACTTATATTGGGTAGAATCATGTATCTGTTATGACCTGTTCTGCAGCAGGAAGGGTAGGAAACCTTTTCCACTAACATCTGCCCTCTGCGATTCTAGGCCGGTCCCTTCAGTAGGAGTCAAATCCTTCCTCCATCTTTGGCAATAATAACAATAAATCATATTTCATTTACAACCTCATTTCACAATCCGATCACAAAAAAAAAGCAATTAAAAATGTAGACAACTGTCAAGTCAAAATAATATTATTTGTTATCAAACGCCTACTGACCGCTATGATAACAATAATCAAGAATTTAATAAAATTCTTGAATAAAAGACGCAATACAGAATGAGATTAATTACTCACCATTAGCCTTCGGAACTAAAGACGATCAACTTCATATCATAATAATTATTCAATCCAACAAAACTCACAATTCTCCTCGAACGAATCTTGTTTCAACAAACCACAAAAAAATGTTTCAGAAATTGTAATTCTAACCAAAAATAAATTGTTTACAGGCTTCCAAATGTGTGTATAAAGTGCTAGTGTTGTGACAAACCAGTGATTATGTGTTAATAGTGTTGTTAATATGACGTGACAAGAACCGTAGTCAGCATGTATCGGCCGAATTTCTACGAGAGCACATGCTTTCGATGCAACGAGATAGTATACCAGGTGGACAGGGTCGGGCCGCTGAAGGATTTCACTTTCTTCCATAGTGGTTGCTTTAAGTGCGCTGTCTGTGGGACCAAGTTGACATTGAAGGTGAGTTTTTAATCTACCTATAACCAACCTATCTACCTATAATTATTATTACTCCTCCGTTATTATTTTCTGATAATTTCTTTGCGGGATCCAATATAGTTAAATCATATTCTCCGGGACTTCGTCGAGCTTCATTGCCTCGGCGCTTTTCTGGTGGTCGCCACTGTTGATTCTGGCTTTCAGGAGTTGCAGTGGTTTGGGAATAATGCGGTAAGATTGTCCCAAACAAAAAATAAAAACTACCTATTATTATTTTTACCCAACTACGGCGAAGCCAAAAGGAAGGGTTATGATTTTAGCAGTCTATGTATGTATGTATGTATGTTCCTCCTCCTGTATGAGGGCAGTGGTGACCCAGTGGTAACGGCTGCGACTTACAAGTTGTAGGCTGTGGGTTCGAACCCAGGCAGGCGCTTTACTTTGTATAAATTATTTCATCATCACTGCTCTCAAAACGGTGAAGGAAAACATCGTGAGGAAACCGGCATGTCCTAGAATCAAAAATTCGAAGACACGTGACGTCCATCAAACCGCAATGGGCTCGCGTGGTGGATTACGGCCCATTCCCTCTCACAGAGAGGAGGCCTGTGTCCCAGCAGTGGCAACATTATGATGATGATGATGTACCTCCGTAGCGTATAAACTATTCATCCGATTTTAATGAATAAGGTATCAATCAATTCGTTATTATGGCCCGGGTTAAATAGGCTAGCAAAATAAAGAAACCGTAGTCTTGTAACAGTTTTTATTAAACTTTTTGCTCGTTAATTTGATCATAAAAGAAAGAAAAATAAAAAAGAGCAATAGAAAAACAAGAAAGAAAAAGAATCTTCGAGTGACCCATTTCTCTGGAACTCCTTGAGCTTCATTTTTCGGTTCTTTTCTGGTGGACGTTCACTCTCAATTTTGGCCCATACATTGAGGCAAAGGCTCAGCTGGCAGCCAAAAAGCTGGGGATCCTTGCAAAGGTAAGAAGGTACTTCACGCCGGAACAGCTCCTCAATTTGTATCAAGCGCAAGTTCGATCATGCATGGAGTACTGTTCCCATCTCTGGGACGGATCTGCCAAATACCAGCTTGATGCACTAGAGTCGATCAAAAAGCGAGCCAAGAGGTTTATCGGCGATGAGGCGCTGGCCAAGTTAAAGCTCTAGAGTCTTGAACATCGTCGCCGAGTTGCCAGCCTGTCGGTTTTTTATCGGTTACATTTCGGGGAGTGTGCGATGGAATTTCACGATCTAATTCCACCTAGCCCGTTTCATCATCGGACTACCAGACGTACGGCGATGTGCCATCGATACATGGTAGACATCCCACCCATACGCACAAAATGTTTTGGGAACACTTTTATTATGCGTACAGCTAAGGAGTGGAATTCCCTACCGGAGTCTGTGTTTCCCGACAGCTAAAATCTAGGGGTCTTGTAAGTCAAAAGTGAATATGTTGTTTCTAGGCAAGCGTGTTACACCGTCGACCACATCATCGCTTGCTATCAGGTGAGATAGTGGTCAAGCGCGAGCCTATAGGATATAAAAAAAAAACAAAACGTCCCTTCTTCTTCTCCCCAAACGAGTTGCAATAGTTGGAAATAAAGAAATGAGCTTGTCCAATTCCTAAAATGTCTCATCCACAGTGTTACTTTTACTTATTTTACGTGGAAGTCACTGCGCACAACTGGTGCATTGCGGTTTGCTTCCTCTCATTGAAAGGATCAAAATAATGGCTGAATCATGCCCAGCAGCAGAAACATTGGACAAGAAAAGTCGTATCTGTACCTTACACTACTTAGATAACAATTTCTTCTTCTCTAACACAGTCTATCTGAACATACTCTAACTCAAATCAAAGCGACAGTAAAAATATACAAATATGTATATTGTTGTATATGTTTACTGTGTCAAAGCACAGCTATCGTAATAATATAGTAACAGAGATGTTTTCTGGGTAGAAAAATTCAAAGTTCAGGAGTGGGGGCTTGTGATGTCACTATGTCAGTATAAAGTGTACTAACGGCGTGACGATACGATACGTACGCGATATTTCAATATATTATATTCGTCGTCACTTTATGTTTACGTGTCAAAAGAACAACTGCATGTCCAATATTTTTTTAAATCAACCTGACGGACAAAAACCTAATATTCAGTTAACATCCCTATTTGATACATCTCTAGCAAAGAGCGAAGTATTTTTGCTCAAAGAATTTGAAAGAATCCGTATAAACAAAACGGTTTCATATACCAAACCTGTTTACCGTAATATCCTATTAATAATCCGAGACAGTGACGTCACTTCCTAGCTGCTGGTCGGCCTTGGTGCTCATCCACGACCTTCAGTAGCGCCACTTGGCATTTGAGCGACCTTGCCGCATCTTCCAAGTTTTTGCTAAAACTTTAAAGGTGCATCCAGACTGCGATCGATCGATGACAGAAACCGATCTAGTGTCAACGGAATTGCAATTTATGACTGTTTTCTTAATTATTCAATTCAATTCATTTCATTTATTTGTTCTCTCTTTACAATAATAGGTTACCTAAAAAATAACAATATTTTTGGATAATGCTATATTCCATCATTGTAAGAGACTGGTGCCTGAAGTAGGTTTTTGAAAAAGCCTGTGTTACAGGTCAATTATCATACCAATATATAGTATTATCATGCCGTAAGCTTCCACTGCCGGACATGGGCCTCCCCCAAGCGTTGCCACATCGACCGATCGTGTGCTTCTTGTATAAATAAGTCAACGGTCAACGATACAGCTTGTGGAAGGTCTTTCAAGATTCCGACTTATGCGATACCGCTCCGACCCGGCAAAATAATGTTCATTGTAATGTGAGCTTCAAGGCATCCTCTGTAGACATACTTTACATTGACAACACAAATTAGCAGACAGCTTGCTGTAAGCGAGCTTACCGCCATCGTAACACTCGATAGTTATCGTCTCGCTTACCATGCTTACCAAGAGCTTCAAGCGGTCGCTTGAAGCACGCAAGTGGTCGCCGCGTGGATAGACAGTTGACTGCTAGCTGTAAGCGCGTGGACAACGAGCAGTCATCTCTGTTTGAGGCGGTGTTGGAGCGGGGTCGTGTAAATGAGCTACGACCTTTACAATCATACGTTTTACTGGCCATCCGTCCCATAGATCCGACGTCAATCAATGGTTTGGATTACAATTAAGGATCGTCCACGAGATGAATGAGAATTGCTGAGAATCAAGATGAATGACGTGCGATTGAAGAGGCCTATGTCCAGCACTCGAGAGCTAAAGACTAACGATGATGATCCTCCATATTGATTAATGGTCTTCGACTGATATGGAATATCGAATATTATCCTTTGAGGCGGTCACCGACTAGTCGAAGTCGATCGATCACAGTCTGACTGCACCTTTAGATACTCGGCTATAAAAAGCCATTCACATAATCTGCTCGTATAATTAGTAAGATAAAGTTTATGTTTTCGTTAAATATTGAGATTTAATGGGTTACTTAGCGTAGTAGCTGTGAAGGGAATAGTCGTAAAGTTATTAATTAGGTAATAAAAAATAATTATGTAATTAATAAACTTTAAAGTTTAAATTCCGATAGAGGTACAACCATAACAGATTTTAAAAGATATAACAATTTCCTATTAAAAGGACTTTTATGCATATATATAAGTTATTATCTGGCCGCGGCTTTGCCCGCGTCAAAAGTGTTTTAGCTCATTGGAACATTTTACCGGGATGCTTCAGAATGATGAAGCAGAAAGTGTTTTATTATCCCAAGGGAACGATGACGCTTTCATTAGTGAAGATAATCTTTTCGAAAGAGTCCAATAATTTTTGGCAACACCTTATTATTTAAAGTGAATTTGCTGGTCGATGTCTTTGGTGGGTACCAATTTTTTGCGTTATGGACACCGACTTCTAAAAATAAAGTTATTTTTCACTTTGTACTTTTGTTATTTGGAAGTCGGTGGTATTTTTTTGTATAAAAGTTTTTTTATTTTTCACTTTTTAGTTGTAACTCCCTAATAGGCAAGTAGTTACGTAAGGTACCTATAATGCCAGAATAGATTACCAACTGAACATAACTGGTGAAATGGGAGTGGGAACACCACGCCAGCCCGGCGAGCATGGCCTACTGTGACATCGCTTAAGTCACACTTTTAATCACAGTTTGGGCGATAAACTCATTTTGTCTTAAATGCTAGCACGGCGGCGTGAGACATTTTCTTGACTTGTGGCATAACTTCTTGACGTTTATTTTTTTATACCATTCCCCCTCTAAAAAGCTTATTTTATTCACTGAAAACAGTGAATAAAAAGCACTTTTACTCACTGTTTTGGTGTTTGAATTTGGAACACACCAACGTATTCGAACTCCATCTCAATGCTACATAACCGCCTTGCGCCAAAAAAAATCGATACTAACTTCTTGTGCAGAGAATACTCGACTTTCAAACTACATATTTGATTTCAATGTTGAGTTTATTTTTATATTTAGGATTTTATAATGATTTTGATTTTAGTCTAGGATATTGATTGAATACTTATTTGGATTGTAATTCTAATATTAATTGCAATGGTGTTAATTCATTATAATTATGTTACGTAACGGAGGTGATCACTGGACCCTGAAACACAGGTGCTGTTACCTAGCTCTGGGGTCAGGGTTTCCCTTTTTTTTTGTGAATTTTGAAGGTTATAAACTATTTATTTATTACTCATAATATTCCTTGTGCTTTTAGCTTAAATCTTTCTTTTTATTCGAAGTGATGGTATAAAATATAGTATGCAACTCTTGAATAAAACGGATTTATATCGAGGGCCATGAATCACTCACGTCGCTCATGATTCTAACACTTGAATCACTCGCTATGCTCGTGATTCAATCATCATGAATCACTCCCTACGGTCGTGATTCAGTCGTTAGAATCCTTCACTTGCTCTTGATTCATCTATGGCCCTCGCTTTAAATCCGTCTTTTATTCACTAGTTGCATAATATACTATTCTTTTTCGGAAATTTTCCAATTTTATTGTAGTTTCGGTTTAACCTTGGCCATAAAAACCATTGAGAAGCATAGCCCTACGACGCACTGTTGCCGAATTATGGGCCTCCGTATCTTATTTTATTTTGCATATTTCCAAAATGATATCTCGAAAACGGTATGTCCTAGGCCAAAAATAAACAAAATTTAGCCCCCCCCCTTTGCTACCCCCATGTTAGCAGCATCCCAACATGAATTACAAGTTTTTTTTTTTTTACATTGTTGGTTTTCGACTCGGTCATGACAAGTTATGATAAAATATGTCATGTCTTACAATTTGTCCTGCATGCTAGCACGGGACAATCATGTGACATAATTTACAGGCGCGACTTGCTTTGCTTGTTGTCGACTTCATAGTGCGACATAATTTGAATAGACGACCAAATAAAATAATACGTAAAAAAGTATGCCGTTCATACAGCTAAACAACTTTTTAATTTTGTTGGGAATAAATTAATATTTGACCCACGACGATAGACTTATGCACACTTTATTTTTCTTTGTTTGTTTGATAACATATTAAGTGTTTGTTAGAAAGATATATTTATTGTGAAAATTTTAATAATTACTAAAAAATATAATAGCTTGGACCAATACCGGTGGGCCCCTATTTTTTTATATTTTAAATGTTTTTTGGGGGTTTTATTTAAGAAACATTTAAAAATGTAGAAAGCAAGAAGAATATGGTATAAAGGAAAATGATTATAAAAAAAATAATCATAATAAAAATAAAAATTATATATAAAAAAAAATACAATTATGAAAAAGTAATAATATAAAATTAATTAATAATCCTGTAACATTTCAATTAATTAATAAGCATTGATCACCAACTCACCATACACACAAAATGAATTTATTGCCATTTGGTGCCGTAATTAGAAGGCAAATTTTTTTTTTTCAACTATAAAATTTTATCACCACCTCCGAACGAAAGTGATACATTTTTCTAAATCATCTGCCAAAATGTGACATTTGTGACAAAATGGGTGCGCCCGTATTAGCAATTACGATCCGATGAGTCCCAAACAAACGTCAGGAAATTTTCTCACGCCGCCGGTGCTATTATTTAGGACAAAATGGCGTTATCGCCCAAACTGCGATGAAATGTGTGACTCAAGCCATGTCACAGTAGGCCGTGCTCGCCGGGCAGCTACAAGAAAGGCATGTTGCGCCTTTAAAATATGTCACATGTTTGACCCGTGCTAGCATTTAAGACAAATTGCAAGATATGACATAATTTATCATGTCATGTCACAAATGTCTTGGGTACGCCCATGCTCGCTAGGCAGTACGCTCTAACAACAATAAACAAACATGCGATTGCAGCAATCCCGAGCGATTTGCCGTTATTTATTGAAGAGTTCTGTTGTATATCTCCGAAGTTCTTAATCACATCTTCACCAAATTAAAATGGGACCAATTTCGGAATATACTCTTTCTAAAAAAAAAAAAAAAATTCAAAATCAGTCCACAATTGACGGAGATATCGGGGATCATACATAAAAAAAAAAAAACATACAAGAAGTCGAACATAGAACCTCCGAAAAATTTGAAAGTTATGAGCGTTGAAAGTTGAGTGTTGAAATATGAACACTAATTTTAACGCATCTTTGGGCGGAAATAAATACCATAAGAAAAAGGAAAACTGCAAAACGGCTACCAGACAGGGATAGATTAGTAGTTCAGCAATGCAAATAATTTTGTTTTGAAAATATACATTTAGTCGTTTTATCATGATATCTAGACTCCCAAAGGTCTGTTTATAAAATTTTTCGCGCTCGTTTTCGTCCTAAATCATCATCCATTTCGCTGCAAACTGGCAAAACTGCTAATTCGTACACGAACTAGCTTCTTACTGCTCATCGTAGCATCTATCTCTTTCACACGTGTTGTCGGATGAGATAGCATGCATTTTATTAACCCTGCGCACAAAATAGTTTGTGCCGTGGTTCATAGACTAGGGGAACCCGCAATTAGTTCAATTAAACTCAGTTTATGCAAATACAGCGTTCTGATGGGTTGTGACCGCTGAAAAACTACCAATTAGAACGTTATATTTGCTTAAACTGAGTTTAGTTGATCGCGAAACTTTTCGTTGGTGAAATCGGCTCTAAGTTTAAAAGATAGTGAAGAAAACTTTTCTCTAAAGTATGACAAGACAATACAACATAAGTACAAAAGAAATTCCTCATATACGCAAGTTCCGTTTGCCGTCAATAAAATTAACCACACAAGATGAATATGCAAAACTAGGTAGCACAAAAATGTGGTAGAGAACGTATATGTATTAGATTCACAGACATTCTTCTAGAAAGCTTGTACATTGTAATCGACATTTAGAATTGTGTTTTTTGTGTTAAACACTAGAAAGTGGTAGAGGGTCAAAAAGGTGAGCTATTTAAGACGGTACCCTGACCAAAAAATCAGCATGAGATATGAGCATTCCTATTGGCCTAGCGGCACTGGTGGCGCATGAATTACAAGTAGTGAATACGCCCAGATTTTAGAATAAAATCTTTATAAAATCTTAAGCTTTAAATGGCTGATTGTTTTTTTTTAGACTCAAGTGTCGCCCTCCCCTGCCAGCTAAATGGTTGCTTTTGGATATGTGAAAAAATTCACGGCAGTAGTATAAATAACGAAATAAAAAGGAAAACTATCACAGCTAAGTTTACGAGTAATACTCGACCAACTTATAAAAAGTACTTGGAAAAGTAAAAATTTTGTATATTGATGTATGGAGACAAGAGTTTTCGAACGGCAAAGTTAATTTTGTCCCGTCGTTAGAGCAATGTTCGGTGCTTTCATTATTTATGAACGTTAGTAATGTTACCTATTTGTTATGGTGAATGTAGCTGTTTATCGGGAACCCTCTGTGCACGAGTCAGACTCGCACTTGGCCGGTTTTTTATTTTGCTTTAGATGAGTTAGCTCTTGACTCTAGTAAAAAACAAATGATGAATGACGTTGTTAGTAAGTAAATAAAACAAGTAAAATTTCAAAATTTAAAAAACACTCGACACATTTATCTTGCGAAAACACCCCGATTCAAACAGTAAAACGCCCATAACTTTTGAATGGCTGAACCGATTTTATTCAAACATAGCTAAGAACACTCTCGACAAAATCACCTTTCAAATAAAATAAACTAAATCAAAATCGGTTCATCCGTTTAGGCACTATGATGCCACAGACAGTCACACAGATACACAGCAACACACGTGAAACTTATAACACCCCTCTATTGCCGGCGGGGGTTAATCAGCTAAAAAGTAAACATGTACGATCAAAATTGATTGCAGACAGAGAGGCGCGGCTTGTGACTTCATAATTAAGTAAAAACTTAGTAGTAGGTAGGTAAAGGTTTCTATTGTATTTCCCCGTTTCTCTATTTCTTATTCGGCTGGTGGTAATTTTATCTAGAATCCTGTCCTATAGAACTCGTTTTCCTCTCTCGTCACAAAACAACAAATACCTAGGAATGCAACAAGATTAGCATCTTGCAATAATAGCTATAACATGCTTGGTAATATCTTTCTTTACTTCCTCTATATACTTGGTACTTGAGTCTTGCTTGCATCAAAGTAAAATTAATTAAATAAACGCTTTGACGACTCGGTAGAACAAACCAGGTGTGTGGACACTGACGAGAAATTATAAAATTATGCTGATATCGCCACATGCAAAATACGGATATTCAGCTGCTGACTATTTTAAAATGGAATCCAAACCCGACGTAATTAGGTAAAGATTTTGCAGTGATGTTGAGGTTCTGCTGGGCAATTCTGTAAACCGTGGAAACTTAAGTGGAGTGAGCTTAAAATGGACTGTTATTCCTCCTTGATTGGATGAACTTGCAAGAAACTTCACGAACACTGTTTTCATACATACATATACTCACGCCTTTCTCCAATAGGGGTAGGCTTAAACTACAGAACGCCACCTGGTACGATCCTAACATACTTCTTTTACTTCACTCTAGTTCATACTCATCATCATCTGCCTAGTCTTTTGCCAATTGTTGTTCTTCCAGTCTTACCGGATTCAGCTGGGTACCAGTGTTTTACATGGAGCGACTGCCTATCTGACCTCCACAACCCAGTAACTGGGTAACACTATACCCCTTGGCTAGACTGGTGTCCGATCTCAAGCTTCTGACTATTCGTAACGACTGTCAAAGATCTTCAAATGATAGCTGGGACCAACGGCTTAACGTGCTTTCCGAGGCACGGAGAAACTCAGTATGTTGGAATGGTCACTCATCCACGGACCGACCTCGGCAAGCGTTGCTTAACGTTGAAGATCGACCCGTGCGAATGTTATTATTTAGCCACGAGCTCCTCTACTCTAGTTCATACTCTTATCAATCATTCATCTCTTTTCAGTCACTTTACCTAAATTTTCACAGTCAAATCTTTAAAGAATCGCTCTGCTGTTGAGGTCAGGGACAAGCGATAGCTGAGTGGACTTTCCAGGGTGAGCCAAGTCCACAATTATGTGTTGCCGCTAGTATACGCTATTATTAAGACTATAATGTAAGTAAATATGTAAAGCCTTTTAGCCATAAATAAAGTTCCACTTACAGCACTAAGCCATGTGCAGTGATAGCATTATGGGCACAGATGGCCTTATACACCATTAAGAGTCCTCTTAAGTGCTTAATTTACAACTTGAATGCAGTTAAAATTATGTAGGATATAAATTCCTAGTGCCTGCTTACAATTATACAAATCAGGTTTACAAATAAGTTGAAGCAAATATTCCTATATAACGAATCTTACGTTTCAATTATTGTAGATTGCGAATCGACTAACGTGGTCTATTTAGTTAGTACGAATTCAAATGGTTTTTAGTATTTGTTGTGCTCCTTTGTTAATTGCCCTAATTGTGTAACACTAAGGTTTGCTGTCAGAGAACCCAATTATGGGTTAAGCTCGCCTTTGAATATAAGTTTTCCTTTTTTATTTGAATATGTTTATTTTGTGTACAATAAAGAATATGGATATGAACGAATATGTGGTTTAGGATTTCGGATGGACACTCCATACAAAGTTTCGGTCTATCAACGAAGGTGATGTTCGAAATTCCACAATGTAAGGGAATAGAACGACATTTCGATTGCGCTTGGCATTCCAATTCAATTTTGACCTTTTAACCGACTTCAAAACGCAGGAGGTTCTCAATTCGACTGTACTTTTTTTATTTGAAATCTGGTGCTTTTTATCTGATCCCATTTATCCATTTATGGTGAAAATTTGATGAACTTCGGAGATATACAACAGAACTCTTCAATAAACAAGATAAAATCTCTCGGGATTGCTGCAATCGCATATCTTTTTATTGTTTAGGCCATTTCATAACATAACATCACGCCGGTACGCTCTAAAGGGATACGCAGATGTTTACAGTTCACCCTGGTACACTCTCATTTCACCGGTTATGTTCAAGTTTCATGATATTCGGGTACCTAATCTATTCTAGGATAACTTTGTGCATGTATAATGCTACTAATGAAGTCTACTTCTATAGAAGTTTCTCATTATGTACCATATAAAAAGTGTTTTTTTTTTTTTCATTTTTAGGGTTCTGTACCCAACAAAAAAAATGGGATCCTATTACTAAGACTCCACTGTCCGTCTGTCTGTCTGTCTGTCTGTCACCAGGCTGTATCTCATGAACCGTGATAACTAGATAGTTGAAGTTTTCACAGATGATGTATTTCTGTTGCCGCTATAACAACAAATACTAAAGACAGAATACAATAATTATTTAAATAGGGCTCCCATACAATAAACGCGATTTTTTTGCCGTTTTTTCCAATAATGGTACGGAACTCTTCGTGCGCGTGTCCGAATCGCACTTGGCCGAGTTTTTTTTCTATTCGCTACGCCATTAGCGCTTTCGTTGATTGTGTCAATTGTCTAGAGCTTTAGGTTGACTTTAGATCTTGGCATGGTATTTGATAGAAACTTGTACTCTTGGGCGTTTGGGAGACCAAATGAAAGATGTGTAAAACCCTGACCAAAAAATCGGCATGAGATATGAGCATTCCTATTGGTCTAGCGGCACTGGTGGCGCATGAGTTACAGTAGTGAATACGCCCAGATTTTAGAATAAAATCGTTATAAAATCGAATTTTAGTCTTTTGAAAAAAAAAAAACTACAAAAATGTTCGTTATTAAATTTTCTATCGATTAGTGTTAGTACAAAAAATAATTAATGAACACTTTACGAGGAGATGCATAATATCAATAATTATTTCTCATTTTTATGTTTTTTTGGAAGGAGATTTTAGTGAAATATATACAAAATTTTAAAAAAAACTAAATCTACCATTTTAGAATCAATATTATGTAGAATTTTAATGTATTTTTATTAATTGATATTTCTTTTTAAATAACGAGTAGATAGCTCCTAAAAACAGCACAAAAAACGGCTTGCGCGGCGTTTTGCTCGGGGTACCGCCTTCAAGTAGACACGGGGTTGAAATGCAAGTTGCATCATGCAACACATTTAGGTACTTCAAGCTGAGAGCTCAAAACGGTGAAGGAAAACATCGCGAGGAAAAGGCAAACCGGCATGTCCTAGAAAAAAAAAATCGAAGACATGTAACATCCACCAACCCGCACTGGGCCCGCATGGTGAATTACTGCTCATTCCCTCTTACAGAGAGGAGGCTTGTGTCCCAGCAGCACATTAAACGACTGATGATGATGATGATGATGAGCTGGATGAAAGGACAGGTCTACGCCCAGTGGTGGACTGCTGTATGAATATAAATACAATCTAGAAAACAATGGTGGTCTATTAGGTTAGGTTTCCACCTATTTTTTTGAAGGAATATAGTATACCTGGTTTTAGAGAAGGTAAATGAAGAGTACGAACTTATAATAAAAAAAGAGTAAATTTTATTGTTATTTTTCAAACCGAATATTTTTGCTAAACAAGCATTTTTCGTTGTTTCGAAAATAATTGAATGATTACTGGACATACATTTTTTGCGTCCTATCGCTTTGAAATTAAGACTCAAAAGACAAAATCTCTGTGTTTAATATAAATGCAGTGTAATTAATGAATTTCAGAGACAAATAAATAGAGTGTTTTAGCGTTCTCTTTTGCTACTGTAGATTATAAATTACACCTAATCGAAATAGAGTAAAATACTCCATATTAGAGTAAAGGTGGCAACCCTAGTTAGAATCTGCGTTGAAAATTAAACAGATATAAGTTTGAGTAAGAATAAAAATCTATCGCCTGAAAACAACTCCGCAATTTTATAGCCGAGGTCAAGGAAAATAATACAAAGTTCATGAAAGAAACACATATTTGCACACGTAAGAATACAGCTATAAACTGCATACAAATAATGAGTCATTACAGTTGGGAAACTAATTGTGAATTGTGATGAGTCATAAGACCTTATTCCACTATCATAATAATATGAATTGAAATAAAAGAAATATATGGCGGTATGCATTTAAGAGGGGACTCTAGTGAGACTTTCTCCATACAAACACATTCTGCTGTTTTCTTCGTGGATAATGCCTCTAGAGCAATGATTTTTTTCCCATAAAATCTAGGTCTAATTAATACGTGCCTGTATCATTTCCGTTTTTCCAAAACATAATCACAAAAAGAAATATGACAATCCAAAAATCTGAAAAAAATGCCCGTTTTTACCGCCATGTTCAGAAGACTTTCAGACAAAATTTATAAGTTCTTAACAAAAAAGGAAATGATAGGAGCATAGATATACTTTTCCTCTAAATTTTGATATAAGAATTTTTTAGATCAGACCAGTTTTCATGAAGAAAACAGCAGAATACGAAACGTCTTTTAGTCAAAGTTTTTGTAGGTAAAATCAGCCTGAGCTGCAGTTGTCCCTTTCGCACTTTACGGGGTGAGTTCGGAGGTGACGCGACGGCAATAGTTTCTTCAAATACCTATTTTTCAAATTCCTGTTGACTAGAGTCCGCTCTTAAGGGCCTACATACCCTTTAGTGCCGTAAAACGGTAACTTTCTAAAGCATACTCCTTAGCGGCTACAATTTGAAAAAAAATATATTATTGATTCATGTACATAATTTGGAACACAAGTTTTGCATTAAAAAAAAATAATTAACAACACGATATTTTTTGGCAACTTTTGGAAACTCCTCCACGACTGTTTAAAAATATTTTTACACAGAAAAAATGATGGCTGGAATTTCTTCATAACTAACATAGCATATATAAATCAAATAATATTTAGCAAACAAAACTGTTCAAAAGGAGGTTCAATATTGATATTTCGGCATCGAGCGGGCGCACGGCCAGTACTGCGTTAACATTGGGGCGTATATAGCGCCTTAATTAGCTGTCATGAGAGGCAAAGGGGCAAAAATATGACCGCTAACAGAGATATTTATAAAGTTTATAATATATGCTTTGCGCCATTGTCAACACTTGAAACTGAAATCGCTAGCTGGTCATGGGACTGTATTCTGTCAACCTTGCCTACCAAATGTGCTACATACACCTTTCCAATATATACAAGTAAAATTTCACAATTTAAAAAACCCCCGACACATTTATCTTGCGAATACACCCCGATTCAAACAGTAAAATGCCCATAACTTTGGAACGGCTGAACCGATTTTATTCAAACATAGCTAAGAACACTCTCGACAAAATTACCTTTTAAACAGAAAAAAACTAAATCGAAATCGGTTCACCCGTTTAGGCGCTATGATGCCACAGACAGACACACAGATACACAGCAACACACGTGAAACTTATAACACCCCTCTTTTTCCGGCGGGAGTTAAAAACAAAGGGTAATGAAACTGTTATTAGTCAAACCCTTAAACCGTTTTTTTTCACCGAATTTTTTTAATCGTTTTAGTAGTTTCGGAGCCTATTCGGAATAAACAAACAAAAAAATTTTTCCTCTTTATAATATTGGTACAGATAGACTTCGTCAAACTTTAAAATTAACTTACATAATCTAAATAAATAAAAGAGAAAGTATGTATTTATTCATTTAACTATTAATGTACACACACATAATAAATAGACACTAAGAAGGAACAGGAAATAGGTACAAAGGTATGCTTATTTGTTGTATGTATGAATGTTCCTTATAGACTCCGAAACGGCTGCGCCGATTTTACAGAAATTTGCCATGGAGATAGCTTGAGACCCTGGGAAGAACATAGGTTGCCCGGAAGAGATCGCGCTATGCGATAAGGCCGCCCATTGTATTTGTATTAATTTTAAGTTTTTTTGTTATATTGTATGTTTGTTGTATTTTAAGGTGTACAATAAAGCATATAATAATAATAAATAAATAAATAGGATAGTTTGTATTCACTTGGGATGATAAAACACTTTTTACGCGGGTGAAGCCGCGTGCAGAAGCTAGTATTTTATAACCAAACATTACGCATGTCATTTTGAAGCCCCTAATAAGCAGTGAACGACCACGGATATGAATGAATGAATAAACTCATTACAACTTGCCATCCGTATCATATGTTTGTAACTCCGAACTAGTAATGACACATTATGTCCTTTTCCACACACAGGCACATACGACCTTATTCGGTTCAGTTGCTCATTACTCGCGTCTAACTGTTGTGTTAATACAACGGCTTGATGAGTGTACGATAATTAACAGTTAGCTGACGTACTTTTTATGGGAAATGCATACAACAGGTGTTTGTACTTGTTTCGTTGTGTTTGTGAGTTGGAATACTGACTGTGTTCGTAAAACGTTGTCTGATATTGGCCTTTTAGCAGAGGATGTGGCTGTTGATAATTTTGCAAAGGTTACGGATTATAAAAGCCTTTGCCAGCGGCTTCTTTTTTATCCTCTATAGGCTTGCGCTTGACCACTATCTCACCTGATGGTAAGCGATGATGTGGTCGACGGGGAATGTAGATTAATTTTGACTTTGGAGAATGTGGTGGATAATTAGCAGGGCTGGATCTAAGGGGTAAGCCAGACAAATGCCCAGTGCGGCATAAATGTGGAGGGCCAAACTGCACTAACCGCCCTTTTCATTTCATCAGAAAACCTAACTTAGTAACTAAAATTTTCAAGCTCGCTTGGCTGTCGAATATTATTGATTCTAGATGAAAAAAACTGAAGCTTGCCATAGCGGGCTTCCAGCCTCTCAAATCCCCTGGTCCGGATTGCATCTAACCAAAACTATTGCACGAAGGGGCATATGTTTTGATACCCCATTTGAGTAAGCTCTACAGAGACTGCATAGCCTTTGGGTACGTACCCAAGGCATGGAGGGAGGCCAAAGTCACATTTATATTGAAGGTGGGTAGACCGTCGTACGAAAAAGCTAAAGCTTACAGGCCCATCATTTTATCATCCTTTCTCTTAAAAGCTCTGGAGAAACTGGTAGACCTAATAGAGGGACCACTTAAAGTATTCCCTCTACATAAACTACAGTGCGCCTACAGCCCTGGCAAGTCTACGGAAACGGCATTGCACTATGTTGCGAGTCGAGCCGAGGCTGCGATAGAGGGACAAGAGATCTGTGTCGGGGCTTGCCTCGACATAGAGGGAGCGGAGCCTTCGACAAGACGCCATTTAAGTCCATACGCATTGCTGCAAAGGAACATGGCATCAATGATACCACGTGCAACTGGATTGACTATATGCTGACAAGCAGAATAGTCAGATCGGAACTGATGGGAGACAGACTTAGTGCAAAAACAACAAGAGCTTGTCCCCAAGGCGGAGTGCTGTCACCATTATTGTGGTAGTAGACTCACTACTTACCAAACTCAATACCGGACCATTCTACACAGTAGGCTATGCAGATGACATAGCTATAAATTAAGTTTAATGGTAAATGCCCGAACATAGGATCTGGATTGTTACAACAGGCATTGAGGATGACAGAGGAATGGTGTACAAAGAACCACCTCTCTATCAACCCAAGTAAAGCATTATTCCATTCACGAGGAAGAGACAACTAGGAAATCTAGGAGAGCTCAACTTCAATGGTATAAAGCTACCTTGGTCCACCGAAGATAAATATCTGGGTATAACGCTTGATAAAGATCTCAGGTGGAAAACTCATGTGGAAAATATTACCACAAAACTTGGGGGTTAAAGCCCAAAATGATACGATGGCTGTACCGGACAGTGATAATACCTATTATTACATACGGCAGCATAGTTTGGTGGCCAAGAACATATCTTGCCTCGTGCAAAACGCCACTCACCAGGCTACAAAGAATAGTGTGTGTCGGCATCACGGGAGCTTTCAGGACAACACCTACGGTAGCGATTGAGAGATACCTCAATATCCCTCCTCTGCATATGATGGTTGAATTCGAGGCAAGGTTGATTCATAAATACGCAGTTAGTAATAATAACAACATGTTCAGTATTTTCCCACGCTCACAGACTGGAAGTGTTTAGTCTAGACACTTGGACAGCTAGATTTGGCTAATTAATATTAGTTTTTTACGAGGAGCAACTGCTATTTGACCTCTACGACATAATTGTAGAAGATACCTATCTAGGTAAGTAGTGTCCTAAAAACTGCATCTGCTGCTCCCATTCTTTAAGAATCTAGCATGGACAGACTTGATTCTGTAAAATGTTTAAACTTAAAGCATAATTTAGTATTCCGTCACAGATACAATAGTAATAGGTGAATATATTATATTTGTATATAAATAAAAATTAAATACTGTTCGTTGGTAAATACATAACTCGAGAACGGCTGGTCCGATTTGGTGTATTATTTTCAATTAAAAGTTTTTAGAGAAAAAATGGAAACGGTCCCGAAAAATTTAAAAAGTTAAAGTGCTTTTAATCTTTGTGGTTTTTGTATGAATTATTTGATCAGGACAAAGTCTGTCGGGTTAGCTAGTTGGTAATAAATACACTAATTTAAAAGCAATTATACAATGAAACACTGGAAAATTATACATTATACCGACAAAGCACAGGCCTATGCTGTAAATAATTCAATAAAACCATTCACTTTGTCACAAATTAACTGTCCATATCGCTTTGACCATAGACTGAACTTCTATTCAGAAAATAACCATCATAACTTGACCCTTCACTTGTTTTATAGTATGAAATATTGTGGATCATTTTATATTGGAATGTATTTCCATTGTGCATCCAATAATGTTGTGCAAAATGAATCAGATTCGGCAAGAGTGAAAAAGTGTTACTTTACAATTGTTTGCTTTAAATGACAACTTTTCTCTTTTCTCTCAAAATTTGGCATTTGGATCGCTAGATATCCATATCCTATTTTGACTATTTAATTGGTATTCTTCCCCAGTACAATCTTAAATAATGTATGGAACACTCTCCGGCTTAATAACGGCTAGGATTTAATGAGCCATTCATCTAGGTTCAATTGTGGACAGAAATAAATAAAAACTTAATTATCAAAATAACATGGGTGGAAAATCCCCTTGGTGTTACTGTCGTCTGTATAGTTTGGAACGACCACAACCACGCCGGTAATCTACAAAAACTGTGGATACGTATATAAGGTTTAATAGAACTACAGACACTTTTATATTAATCATATCCTAGAAATAAAATTCGAATACATGTGACATCCACCAACCCGCAATGGGCTCGCGTGGTGGATTACGGCCCATTACCTCACACAGAGAGGAGGCCTGTGTCTCAGCAGTGGAAACATTAAAAATGCTCATAAAGATGATGAGCTCCTGGAATTGACAGGCATATATAACACTCCAAGAGTTCCATCACCACCTGAGACTCGTGGCATTTGATGACAGCAAAGGCTATAGACAAAATGTAAGGGATTGATCACGTGATTTTTCGATATCACTTGTCAATCCCATAAAATTTTTCTTTTTAACCCCCGCCGGAAAAAGAGGGGTGTTGTAAGTTTCACGTGTGTATCTGTGTGTCTGTCTGTGGCATCATAGCGCCTAAACGGATGATTCGATTTTGATTTTTTTTTTTTAATTTAGTAGGTGATTTCATCGAGAGCATTCTTAACTATGTTTGAATAAAATCGGTTCAGCCGTTCAAAAGTTATAGGCGTTTTACTGTTTGAATCGGGGTGTTTTCGCAAGATATATGCATCGGGGGATTTTTAAATTTTGAAATATTACTTGTTGATAATTGCTATCGCCACGCTTGCGATGATAGAATGTCATTTATTTTTCTTTGGCCTCTGGCTTAAAACTACGAGTCCAGCTTGCGCGTCAATTCAGTTGATAATCCCTTTCCTTTCACTGACTTCCTGTTAGATTACCTTTCAAGAAAGTCCAGCAAATAAAGAAAAGTTTATTTCAACAAACAAAGGATAATAATCATATACAACTAACACAATGCCTTCAGTGTGTAGGTCTACGTGACTTGCTGAACTCTGTCGTAAAATGGCCTCGTGTCCCTCCATATCCCTTAACTGAACCTCCAGGTAAAATGCCTCTGATTCCATGTACTCAACTCATTTCTTCTTCCGCAGACATACTACAACAACCAGCATTGGACGGAAGACAAGGAGGTGTACTGCTCCAGCCATGTGCCCAAGATCGGGCCTGGTCATCTGGACAACTCCTCCGTGGGGATCCGCAGCGCGCTCAACGTCCCCAAGAGCAATAACTATGTCAACGAACAGATCCGGGGACTCGCCAGGAATAGCCATGATAATGAATGTGAGTATTCAACTTTAATACTTTTTTTGCTAGACTAAGCTGTTATCTTCTATCCTCTATTTAGGGAGAATTGAGAATTACAAATCTTTATTAACGATCTGAACTACTACTAATAGCTACCATGTCGGGAGCATGGAATTTGTGTCACAATCGACAAACTTTGAAGACCATTAATTACCCGTATATATATTTTGCTCTATATAATTCCCGGTACCGAAGCAACATAGATTTAGGTTATCTATACACCCGGAAAAAGTATCTTGTAAGTTCACGCCGGAGCAGCTCCTCAATTTGTATCAAGCGCAAATTCGATCATGCATGGAGTACTGTTCTCATCTCTGAGACGGATCTGCCAAATACCAGCGTGACGCCATAGAGTCGATCGAAAAGCGGGCCAAGAGGCTCATCGGTGATGAGGCAATGGTCAAGTCAAAGCTCCAGAGCCTTGAACACTGTGACCGAGTTGCCAACTTGTCGGTTTTTTATCGGTTACATTTCGGGGAGTGTGTGATGGAATTGCTCGATCTAATTCCACCTAGCTAGTTTCATCATCGGACTACGGACGTACGGCGATGCACCATCATGGGCATGGTGGACATCCCACCCATACGCACAAAACGTTTTGGAAACACTTTTATTATGCGTACAGCTAACGAGTGGAATTCCCTGCCGGAGTCTGTGTTTCCCGACAGCACATCTAGGAGTCTTTAAGTCAAGAGTGAATAGGTTATTTCTAGGCAAGCGTGTTTCCCTGTCGACCACATCATCGCTTACCAACAGGTGAGATAGTGGTCAAGCGCGAGTATATAAAACATTTAAAAAAAAACATATAGATCGAATCTTGTAAATTGCCGATTGTGGAGGTAAAGAGACCTTTCAATTTCTTTAACATAAAAATGACCTGTGTACCATTTATAAACATTACAATCTTTCGACACATTTAGGACAGAAAGCTCGAACCTAAAGCTATGTATAAACCATTCTGAGAATAATATCGAACCAAATAACAATTTTCAAAACGTATAAAACAAAAATAAATATTGCAAGTCCAGCAAAGCTGCAGTGGTCAACAAACCAGGACAATGCCATCGTGCAAGGGCAGCCATTGTTTGACTGCAATCAGACGTCAATCAGACAATGCCTGAATCACTGGCCGGCTCCAATCAATCATTCGATCTGTTATTCAATCGGCTTTGTATTAACTTTGTCTAGGGCTTGGAAACATGCATTGAAAGAGTTAAGACGGAACCACACTTACGTGGCGTGGCGTGTCGTGGCGCCTTCTGACGCAGTTGATTGGCTACAAAATACGTTGCGTTATGACCTAGGCTGGAACAGAGTCGTTTGATTGGTGGATTCTGCGCCACGCCACGCCACGACACGTAAGTGTGGATCCGACTTTAGATATAGGAAGTCATTAAATTATTAATGGAATTTTAATGACTGCAACTGCCTCTTTGGTATAGAAAGAAAGAATATTTATTTGTGACCCGCACAAGAGACACGAGAGATAAACAAAAAAAACGGTCAAGTGCGATTCGAACTCGTGCGCCGAGGGTTCCGTACCTACCCATTATACCGCCATAATAAAATTGGTATAATTATTATTGGTGGCTAAGTTTTAAAGATATGGGCAAAATTCGATTTTCGCGAAAACTTGTAAGTACCAAAATTGACCTTAATTTTCAACATTTTTATTTTTTGCATTATTTGTGCTGTAACACCTTACTTTTGCCCAAATTTCGTGATTCTAGGTCAACGGGAACTACCATATAGGTTTTCGACCCAAAACCTATAGCGTACTTCCGATCGACTTAGAACTGTAAATTTTGGTTAACAGCAAGGTCTTATAGTACAAGTGAAGGGAAAATTCCGAAAAATAAAAAATGTTAAAAATTAAGGTAAATTTTGGTACTTACAAGTTTTCGCGAAAGTCTAAATTTACCCATATCTTTTTATCGTGTTGACTCAGGACCTTGATTTTTATACACCTTATAGGGACTATAGACCTTAGTATCAAGTATAAATTTCAACTTGCTAGGTCTACCCGTTTCTGAGAAAATCGGTGGTGACACACGGACAGACAGACAGACGGACAAGAAAGTGATCTTATAAGGGTTCCTTTTTTACCTTTTGAGGTACGGAACCTTAAAAACAAAAAAAATAACTTAACAATAATAAAACAAACCCCGTGCGAAACCCAAAAGGCTCCTATCTCAGAATGTGCAGCGATATTTAAAAATAATAATTACTGCCGCGTTGTTATTCTGATAAACCAACTGTTGATGTGGGCCTTATCAGAATACCGGACACACTCACGGAAACGAAAGATATTTAAAAATAAAATAAATAATTAACAAAATAGTATGAACAGTATAGTGGCACTGAGCATAACAACTGCACTGGGTTCGGGCCAAAGTGTGGATTTTTCCATTTTCCCATTTGCATCCTGGTTGATGGTAATGCCTGAATCACTGGCTGGCTTCAATCAATCGATCGATCTTGATAGATATATACAGTCGGTTTTGTATTTACTTTGGCTAAGGCTTGGGGACATGCATTGAAAGAGGTATAAGTTATTAGGAAAATTTTGTTTTAATGACTGCATCTCATTTTTAACCCCCGCCGGAAAAAGAGGGGTGTTATAAGTTTCACGTGTGTTGCTGTGTATCTGTGTGTCTGTCTGTGGCATCATAGCGCCTAAGCGGATGAACCGATTTTGATTTAGTTTTTTTTGTTTAAAAGGTGATTTTGTCGAAAGTGTTTTTAGCTTTGTTTGAATAAAATCGGTTACGCCGGTCAAAAGTTATGGGTGTTTTACTGTTTGAATCGGGGTGTTTTCGCAAGATAAATGTGTCGGGGGTTTTTAAATTTTGAAATTTTACTTGTTTCAATATTGTTCTAGGTTATTTTATTTATTAAATCTTATTAATATTTTAAATGCGGCAGTTTGGATGGATGAATGTTTGTTACTCAATCACGCAACGGCTGAACGGATCTGGATGAATTTGCGCAGCGATGGATTATAGTCTGGAATAGCAGAAAACCTACTTTTCAGGCGGGTGATGCCTCTGGCAGAAGCTAGCTCTAATTTAAGAAAAAGGATAACAGTTTTTTTTAATGTCCCAATGACTGGCGAACTTGTTATAGTCAATGCAAAGTAGAAACAGACAGCACTCCTGTGCTCCTAGTCTGCTACCTTCTGAAATTAGAAGATATTTATCGTTTTTGATTGAAAGAGAATAACTTCAAAACTAACATTCTCAGCATTTCAACATTCTTCACTTTGTTGTCCGCCCGTCCTTCCGTCTGTCTGTCTGCCAAGGCCCCTTTTTCTCAGGAAATTAAAAATTATATCAAATACTGAAGTCTACGGTCCCTTAAAGCTGTGAAAAAATCAAACTTCTAAGCCAACGCAATCAAAAGTTTATGCAGGAAATTATCGCAAATTTTCGAAACTCGCAAAGGAATCAAAACCTACAGGGTACTTCCCGTGAACTCAGAATCTTGAAATTTGGTACGAAGCAACGTCTTATAGCGCAGATAATGGAATAATTGCGAAACCGTAAATATTTAGTATCACATCATATATTAAAAATATTTGTAATCATTTTAAACTTACTTGGCCGGTTTTTTTTTTGTAACTTAATTAAAGTTAGTATTCATTTATGTATTTACTTATAGTACCCAATAGGAGGAGCTCGTGGCTAAATAATAACAGCCGCACTGGTCGATCATCAAAGTTAAGCAACGCTTGACGAGGTCGGTCCGTGGATGGGTGACCATTTCAACATACCGAGTTTCCTCCGTACCTCGGAAAGCACGTTAAGCCGTTAGTCCCGGGTGTTTAATTTGAAGATCTTTGACAGTCGTTACGGGTCGTCAGAAGCTTGAGATCTGACACCAGTCTTGCCAAGGGGTACCGTGTTACCTAGTTACTGGGTTGTGGAGGTCAGATAGGCAGTCGCTCCATGTAAACCTCTGGTACTCAGCTGAATCTGGTAAGACTGGAAGCCGACCCCAATATAGTTGGGAAAAAAGTTAGGCAGATTGATTGACTTTTAGTACTTACCCAATACTAATGAAACGTGTTTCGCCGACCCCAAGTAACTAAGATAAGGGCAGGAAGATGGTGATGACACAATACTAATGAAATAAGTTAGCAGCAGAATTTGATTGGTCCTTCAGGTCCTCATGACTGTAAGCAATTAAATGTTCGAATGACATCAAAATAAATACCGAAGTATGATATCATAGACATTTCTGACATAATTCTCGTAATTATTTTATATTTTTAGCCGACCAAACATGTAATTAAATTAATTATAAGGTTGTTGGTTCATAATTATGATGGTATTATTTATGTACAACATCGTAAACTACCAGCTTCATACAAAGCAAGGTACTTCAAAGATTAACAGGTCATCAGATATCATGCGTTGAAATTCAATTTTATTTTAATTTCTTATTGTTTCGTTATTCAAAAAAATGCTGGTTTGTGTTGTGCCAAGTAAATTTATTTTGTTTATATTTTTTTTTTTAAATAACCGCCCGAGAATCTAAATGTTTACTACTAGGCAAGCGTGCTTCATAGTCTACCACATCATCGCTTACATTTAGCATTTCTACCATGGCTATCGCTGATACCAATAACACTTTTTCAAGAGCCTCTGGACTGTCTGACATTAAATTCGTCAAGCCAAATCGAGGCCTTCCGATGCGCGTGCGACTCTGACGTCAGACGCGCTAAATAACGTCACTCTGTGGTCATATAACATGAAGGTGCCATCTTATTGGGGTCGAGCCAAGCCTTTATCGCCGTAACCTTTTTACACCTGTCGTGCTAGAGATAATGGACGATTTTTTGAGTACTTTTTCTACTACGCGTTAAAATATTGAATGCCTGTAATTTTTCTTTACTAAATGTTAGAATTACTGTTGTATTTAGGCAGGTAAAGGCGGTCTGTTGGCGAGTTAAAGTTTAAAGTTACACAAATTTCTTCTCACTTAGGGCTGATTTTACAAAGGTTTGTCGTCTCTCAATTTTTGTATGGAAACCTGTCAAAAATTTAATATCCTTCCTCGGATAACGACATCTGTGGCATTGGTTTCATCAGTCCTAAGTGAGAAAATTAAAACAAAACCAGTGATTAACATCTTGCTTGTCAGTTAAAGAAACCACTAGTAAGATATCATCCAAGAAACTTTAAGTTAACCCCCGTCACTTACAAGCCTAAAGAATTTCAACAGGAATCCACTAAAGCCCGTTGAAAATTCCGTTATTTAACAACTAAAACGTCTATCACAAATCCGCATAAAGATATAAATAACAAACAGAAGTCGCAAGAATCCAGTCTCACTTCCGAAGAAGGCACGATGTTACGCGAAAGCTCTTGTACTTCGGCATACTTCGGGGTACTTCGTGTGGTAGAGCGAGAGGTTTTCGTGGGAGAGAGGGAGGGGAGAACTTGTTGCAAAACAACCGGCTACATTCCTTCGACGGCAGCCCAGTGACCTAACTAAAGCTTGGGTAGTATTTGGACTTTTGGATCTTATATGCTGAATTTACGTTAAAAATTCTTGCTGGGTTACGAATGATTTCGAAAGGACTTTGCTTTCCTAGAATGTGAAGGCCTGAATTTCAGAAGAGTGTCTTTTGAAATCCAAATTGACGAGGAAAACTGCTATTTTGTATTGATCGAAGCCAAAAAATAGATCGTTTTACAACCGTCATTCATCAACAATCAGTATTTAATATATTCTATCTTTTCTATGTGAGAACAAGCTTTTGCACAGCAGAAGCAAGGCTATTTAAGGGAAGCAATACAATTGATTACAAACGCGTAAGTTTTTGAGGATGGATTACTCTTTCACGGCAAAACTACTAAACCGATTTTGACAAAATTGACCTTTCATAATCTCTAATTACTTTTTTAATAAATATTTAACGGTTGTACCGTTTTTCGAAGCCGACGTAATATCCAGGTTAAATAATAATGCGCGTCAACAATTTGCATATGTTAATGAGTTGCATCACAATTTGGCTCGTCCTTTTATCCGTTATTATTTTAAGTTACAAATATAGTTTATATTTATATTTGGTACAGTCATTAGCAGTCACTTTGGTGCAATCTCAAGGTCTTTACTTCAAATGTCTAAGTTTGGTGTATTATTATAAGTTCTAAATCAAAGCCTGTCAATTTAGAGGTCTTGTTTCAGCTTTGAACGTTGATAGAGTGGTGATTAAACTGCGAGTTATTAATTCAATGTCATTAAAGTATTTTGGGGTTGTTTGTTTTACTCTAGACGCTTTTATGTGCACGTCTTTTTACATCGTTCTCACATATATGTAATTTTCCAACAAGAATGATAGTAACCAAATACTTGTAATTACATATTTTTTTTATGGAAAAGAGTGTCCGTGGCGTTTCTTGCACTTTCTTCTTCCTACTGAAGCTTGCGAATGCGCATCTAGTTTCTTTTTAGTTTTTGTTTGTTGACTATTCAAAAGTACCTTCAAATTTAAATGAAAATATTTTGATTTTTTCATTTCGATTTCGATTTGCGAGTGGGAAAACCATAGATTTCGTATGTTTTCGCTATACATCTATGGGGAAAACTGTTTTCAGAATTCCCTTTTTGTTTCTAGACATTTGACATAAATAATGACGTTTGAAATTAACGGCGTGATAGTAACATATAGTATATTAGTACCTATATACTATATTTTACTAGAGGAGCACGTGGCTAAATAATAACAGCCGCACGGGTCGATCTTCAAGGTTAAGCAACGCTTGCCGAGGTCGGTCCGTGGATGGGTGACCATTTCAACATACCGAGTTCCCTCCGTGCCTCGGAAAGCACTTAAAGCCGTTGATCCCGGCTGTCATTTGAAGAACTTTGACAATCGTTACGAGTAGTCAGAAGCTTGAGATCTGACACCAGTCTATCCAAGGGGTATCGTGTTACCCAGTCACAGGGTTGTGGAGGTCAGATAGGCAGCTCCAGGTCCTAGGTCGCTCCATGTAAAACACTGGTACTCAGCTGAATCCGGTAAGACTGGAAGCCGACCCCAACAATAATTGGGAAAAAGGCTAGGCTGATGATGATACTATATGTTACTATCTATGCTTCTACCAGCGGCTCTTCCTACGTACCTAAAAATCGGTTGGAAATTATTCCAAGGGAACATACTCTTAAAAATCTTGAATATTGGTGCAGTGGTTTTAATAGACATACAGTTAGATTACTTTCGCATTATAATCTTAGCACAGATTCTTTACTTCTTCGTATTTAGATAACGGCATTTTCATGTTGATTTGATTAATCAATAATGTTACGAATTCCTATTTATTGTTTGGTTGCTGTATCATCCCAAACTTGTTGTCATGTAAACAAATTTCAAATCCATCAATTTACCCACTTAGTAATCTATTAATTTACGCCAACACAGACTATTGTTTTCCATATAAATTGAAAATATATTACGCAGCTGTCAATATGCACCTACAAAATACAGTGCATATTGTTCACACGAAGATTTTGGTACTAATAAGTAATAAGGATAGTATTATGAAATAGTAATTGTACTTACTTAATTCTAGCCAAGCTGAGAATATTCCAGAGAACTACAAAAACCGTTTCAAAACCGATTACACTTTTATAAATTAATTTCCATAATATATATCTATATACTGTAAAAGAGAAAGTATGTATGTTTGTTCCTTTTAGACTCCGAAACGGCTGGAACGATTTCAAAAATTATTTCACCGTTGGGAAGCTACACTATCCCCGGGTGACATAGGCTAGTTTTTATCCCTGTATTCCCACGGGAACGGGAACTACGCAGATGAAATCGCGAGGCGTTCGCTAGTAAATTATAAAAGCGAAAGTAACTCTGTCTGTTTATCTGTTTGCCTTTT